>JARPMJ010002258.1:0-124071 GCA_033366665.1 Phoxinus dragarum
GTATTAGGGTTTGTTTTCGAGTTAGTTCCATGTAATTATGCATACTTTATAGTTGACATTGTAAAATAAATTGTGATAGATAGATAGATAGATAGATAGATAGATAGATAGATAGATAGATAGATAGATAGATAGATAGATAGATAGATAGATATTCTTCTCACACTGAGAGTCCGGTCCCACTTGATATTAAGTGGCTTTAACTACAATGTACTAACATTGGAATTAATAATTTGATTCAATGGACCTTTGTGTACATATATGTTTTCACATACTTACATTTTAAAAATACCTGCTTGCAATTACAGCGGTAATTCATTTATGTAATTACATTTGTAAGTGGGACCGAGAGGCCTTGAGGAAGTTAAAGGGTTGAATGTTTTAAAATTTTCTCACCATTTCCTCAATATGTATCAATATCAACATTGGTCAATATTTCAGGAGATGCCAGATTTCCCAGGTTCACCTTCAGTTCCAGTGGAAGTGCTCCATCCAGTGATCTACACATGCACTGCAGTGCTGCTCCTGTGTCTCTTCACCATCATCATCACCTATATACTGCATCACAGGTATTTCTGTCACCTTGTTAAAAACGAACACACCCAAAAGCTAAAAGAAAAAGTCTTGCAAACTGTTGCCACAAGGTATAAGCACACAATTCTCTATAATGTTGCTATCTGATTTGTCATTACTGGAATAGCCAAACCTGTTCATTAAAAGCGGACATAACAGATGCTTTCTTTGCCATCAGCTCTATCAGAATCACGAGGAAGAGTTGGCACACACTCCTGAACACCAGTTTCCACATCGCAATGACGTCTGCAGTATTTGCTGGAGGCATCACTCTGACCGGCTACCCAATTGTATGCCAGGCAGTAAGTTTCCATTTCTCTTACATACTAATGTTTTATTTTTGTAGGCGACTTTTCCTGCAGCTTTTTCCAGGTCACTTCACAAACACACAAGAAGTGAACAAGCTTTTGAGTCACAAATGCAACTGACATACAGTACAAGAGATTGAGGGGATAGTGTGGACATTCAGTGCGAGTGATTTACAGTTAAGAAAAAAGTAAAGAAAAAATATTTTTAGAATAGTAAGCATTATATACAGTAAAAGGGAACATAAACATTCAAAAACAAAATGATTAGCTTTTATGTGGCATTGTACACTCTTAGAAAAAAAGGGGATCCTATGTAGAACTTCAGGGTTCTTGACCCTATATGAGAAGAAATGTCTTAAAAAATTGCATATTGCTTTCATGTTTAACAGGTTATTTACTATTTTTTTGTGATAAAGTAAGTTAACAAGCTTAACGTTAAAAATGAATTAAAACAGAATGAATTAAAACTAAATCAATAAAATTATCCCATGATGGGAACCCCTAAAATGTTCTATGAAACACCTGGCAGAACCCTTTAAGGTTCTATATAGAACCTTTTCTTATAAAGGTAATTTAGCGTTGGTCGGCCCAGTTTTTGTGGCGTGTTCCACACCGTCTGCCCTAGTTGGACATCATCGGGTATTTTGGCCGATTGGGCATGTTGAATCGGTGAGAGAGAGAACTCTGATTGGCTGTTTAGCTTAGCGAATCAGAATAAAAGCTAAAGTGATTAAAGCGAACAAAGAAGTCAAGACGGCACAGACATCTTACCCTACCATTCCAATGTACTAATATTTTCATAACAGCATGAGCCACCGAAGAAACTGATCAGCATGATTGATATTCAAAATGTTAATGGTATATCTGCAATCCTAGTTTCAGTTCCCCTTCTTGAATGACAAATATGGACTATTGGACACATGCTTGTTGACAGTTGACTGTAGTCGTTGTGGTGTGTTCAAGCGCAGCCTTAAGTGTGTCACGGCCTTAGTAATATATGTATATGTATCAAAAATGTATATTTTTTCTATGCGCTAACATCCTGTTACTTTACTTGTGTTACTCATGTATGTGTATGTTTGTGTCAGGTGGGGATTGTTCTTCACTACTCTTCTCTGTCCACTTTGTTATGGATCGGTGTTAGCGCCAGGGTAATATATAAAGAAGCTTTATTGAGGACTCCACAACAAGTAGAAGGAGAGACTGCTGTACAACCAACCCAGCGGCCCATGCTCAGGTCAGTGAAGTCATCATGGAGGGTCGGGAGGATTCGATGAATAATAACCGGCTTGTTTTTCACAAGTTATCTTTTACAAGCACACTCAAACTCACAGATATCTGTTTTTTTTCTATATAATCTGTTCTCAGTGCCCATAAAACCCACGTTGAACAAAAAACAATCAATAGGCCCACATGGACTGTAATTGTTTTACATGAGGGCATGCGGTAATTTTAGCATTTAAAAGTGCAAATTGGACTTTTTATTGCTCTTCAAATCGGAAATGTCAGTGTTTTTGTCCAACCACCCATGAGATCATTCTAGACTGAATGAACTCCTTTTAACAAACACAACTGGTGTCAGAATCAACATTCTTAATCATGAAAATATTACTGTTCAAAAGGCTCGGTTAAGATTTTAAAATGTCTAACAAGTACTCAACAAGGCTGCATTAAAATAAAATAAAAAACAGTAATATTATGAAATATATGTAAAATTTTGTTTTATTATTTTCATGTTATCACTGTGAAGCTGCTTTGATACAATCTGTATTGTAAAAATCGCTATATAAATAAAAGTGACTTGACTTGACAATTTAAAATAACTATTAAATACATTTTAAAGTTTAATTTATAACTGTGATGGCAAAGCTGAATTTTCATCATCATTACTCAAGGGTCTTCAGTGTCACATGATCCTTTAGAAATCATCCTAATATGATGATTTAGTGTTCAAGAAACATTTATTTTTATCAATGTGAAAAACAGTTGTGCTGCTCACTGTTTTTCTAGAAACCGTGATACATTTTGATTTTCAGGATTTGTATGATAGAAAGTTCAAAAGAAAAGCATTAATTTGAAATATTAATCTTTTAAAATGACACATTTATCATTAGAAATGCCATTATGGTCATGGTAATGGTAATTGCGCAAACACCAGTAAATTGACTAGCGCAAACCTTAGTAAATCACCTTGCGTGATTCATTTAAATACTCTCATCCCATACATTTTGCGTCTGAAAGGGAAACTCTACCAATGCATATGCAATCAAATCAGCCGCAAACATAACCCTGTCCATGCCTTTTCAGCGCAAATTTTCACTGCATGTCTTTAATAAATCCTGCCAGTAGTTCTTAATGCCAAAATAGGGTTTGCGCTGGAGCAAGCTGTTAGTAAATATGGCCCTACGTTTTTATCAGGTATTGAGGAAAGTGTGTAGGATTTAGCAGAGGGATGGGATCTTCACACACAGCAGAATCCCTGGTCCCTGGTATTTTTATATAAAGCCATACAAATATCTCTTTTACATTCAACGTTCATCCTGAAAAACAATTACTGTTCGAAAGCCTCTTGAATAACTGCTGTTGTACCAGTATGAACATAACATAAGATGATAACATTAAAAGTTCCTTCCAGTCGTCGTCATCATCAAAGGAAATGTATGGGTTCGAGCTCTTGCAGTATTCAGACAAGTAATTGTCATATCTCAAATTGGTCATAAAACATTGGCAGTTTTATGTGCAAACGTCATATTGAATGAGCACTTCCTGAGAAGAAACTATTGATAAGCATGTACAGGAGGAAAATGGGCGTTTGAGAGCAACTGAATGGACCACCATGTTGAAAAATAAAAACTGCCTAATCAAAGACCATCATTGTCCAGATAAAAGCTGATTCACATCTGCAGTTATGGAGAGTCAGACGGAGGAAAGAGAGCTCAAATGTGGGGGAATGGGGAAAGATTAAAGTGGACAGAGTTGTAAATCAAATGAGCGGTAGGCCTAGTTAAGGCTAACGTTCACATGTCCTCAAAGACGTGCATGCAAATGTATTCATTCTCTCTAGTCTGTGTTCTCTGTTTTTACCCCAGACCTCCATGCTTTCCACATCCCCCAGGGAGGTCTGGCCAGATCCCACGCCTGCCTCCTGGGACAAATCTTGTTATTTTTCCTCTCCCTCCTTCACTGTCTGGAGCCCAGCTCTTCATTGACAAACAGTGTCATAGAACTAACCTAATGTATAGGCCACACACATTTATTTTACGGAAAGCAAAGGGAACATCTGTATCAAATATAACAGACAGCAGTGTTACTGTATGTCCATTTAAATTTTTTAGCAACTTTTTGTATCTGATTATTAAAGGGACAGTTCACCCAAAAATGTAAATTCTGTCATCATTTACTCTCCCTCAAGTTCTTCCAAACCTTTATACGTTACAACATGTACTTACGTTAGTAATAACAGTAAATTAACAAGTAACTAACCCTAAACCAAACCCTAACCGTATCTCTATAGTAAGTACATGTAGTTAATTCATATTACTCAGTAATTATTTGAGTAAATACATTTAACTATGTCACCTTAAAATAAAGTGTAACCGAATTTCTTTCTTCTGCTAAACACAAAAGAAGATATTTTGAAGAATGTGGGTAACCAGACAGTTGATGGGTCCCATTGTCTTCCATAGTATGGAAAAAAACAACAACTATGGAAGTATATAAGGACCATCAACTGGTTACAGAGATTCTTTAAAATATCTTCTTTTGTGTTCAGCAGAAGAAAGAAATTCATACAGGTTTGGAACAACTTGAGGGTGAGTAAATGATGACAATTGTATTTTTGGGTGACCTATCTCTTTAAGTTAAGTTAAGTTAAAGGGGGGGTACAATGGTGTTTCATGTATTTAGAGTTGTTTACAGTGTTAAAGAGATGGATTCTCATGCTAATAATGGCCAAAGTTTGAAAAGTTATTTTGAACGAATAACAGAGAATTTCTGTACTGAAAATCATACTTCCGGGTTGCAACACGTTTCGGCAGGTTTTTTTCTATCGTAGATCTAATGACGTAGACCAGAGTGGAACTCCTTATATGAGCATTGCTCTCGGAAAAGCGCGTTCACGCACACGTCGACCAGAGGAGAGAAAGACCGCGCTCATCGACGCGCTACTACCGGAAATCATCATCATCAGCGCTAAATAGGAATGGTTGATGTCAAGAATGTCTCCAAAAAAGTGTGTTTTGGGATGTGAGGGAAAGTTTACCTTGTTCAGCTTCCCAATGAACCCAGTGTTACTGGAACAGTGGATGCAGTTTGTATGTTGTGGATGCTCCCGCTTGACTCTATAGCTCCGCCCACGCCCAGAATCAAGGACCTCGGCTTTTTCCGGATAGAATCGGAAAGCTGTATTTTTATTTTATAAATATGATGAAACTAAAGACTTTTTGGAGATATGAAGGACGCACTATTACTCTATAGGTACTCAAGATTAACATGAGATTGACTGAAACTAAGTATTTTACCCCCCCTTTAAGGAACAAAATCTCCTGGGATTTGAACCCAGGTCTTTGTGCTCACTTCTTACACAGTCTTACATTTAAACAGAACAGTAAACAAAAGATAGGCTGTCCCTCATTTGAAAAATATTTCTTAAATTATGTTTTTTTATGATTAGTTATTTTACCATGATTAGCATTTTGCTAAATGGTCCCTAACAGTCTTCTTTTCTTTATCTCTGTTTCTCTTGGCAGGTTTTATTTGATATCTGGCGGTGTCCCACTCATCATATGTGGTATTACTGCAGCTGTAAACATCAATAACTATGGAGACAACATTCCTTAGTGAGTACTGTGTTTATAAACATTAGGAAAATTTGTTTGCTCAAGTCTAGCTTTAGATGTTTATATCATCAACAACCTACCTAGTGCTAAGACTAATACACTGATTCTTGAGATATAGGACAAAACACATCTATATATAATTTCAAATATAAATTAAATAGTCAATTAGTTTGATTGACTATATATATATATATATATATATTGTTTAAAAATAATAAAATAAAAGTGGAATGCTTACACTAAATATTTAATATTTCAGTACATACAGTATTTTGCCATGCATTCGGTCAGTGTTGAGTACCAATAAGCAAGAATCATTACAGCAGCACAACTCAAGCATTGTATCCAGTAATAGACTGAAATTAAAATGTTTTCATTTCATTTTCACCGTGTGATATTTTTGGGACAGTTTTTATGGTGTTTTTGTCACATCGCAGTCTTACAGATAGACTGGCGACACTTAATATAATAATAAAACGAAATGGACTGAGGTCATTCTCTTAGTTTTTTATTAGCTTCTGTTCTTTCTCTGTCTGATACTTGTTGCAGATTTATTACTCATGCTGGGCCGCTCCTTTACAGGCTCTTTAAAAAGTGCCTGTTTTTGTACAGAGCTTGCTTTGTGTTTTTGTTATTTGACTGATTACCGCCTTTGCCCTCTCTGACCTTTTTCTCTGCTCTTGACCTCTCTGCAGCTGCTGGTTGGTATGGCAACCCAGTTTCGGGGCTTTCTACATTCCAGCTGGATTGATCATTCTGGTGACCTGGATCTACTTCCTGTGCACTGTTTTCTGCCTGAGGCACCGAAACTTCCAGGAGTCCAAAGATCCTCCATGTTCCACCTCCGACCCCTCAACCTTGCCAGAGGGTCAACCAGCGCTCAGTGGCAGCACCAGTCTTCTCTCAACGGACTCTGTCGGCCCAGTGCATGCTGGGACGATAGTGGAGGACCAGTACTCATTGAAGGTCCAATGTTTGGCGCTGGTGGCGACACAGTTTGTGTTTTTGGGGCTGTGGTGCTGTGGCGCTATGGCCGTTTGGCACGTGGATAGAGAGCGTAAACTCTTCAGCTGCCTGTATGGAGGAACGGCTACCGGATTAGGGATCTTCTTGGTGCTCCATCACTGTTTCAAGCGTTTGGATGTCCAGGCAGCGTGGCTAGGGTGTTGCCCCGGGTACCGTCGCTCGCAACCCATGCCAGCCTATTCCCATCCCTGCACTGCCACTGTAGGCGTCCAGAGTGCCTCAGAAAGGGGCTCCCAAATTTTTGTAGGATGCCACCCACCGACGGACCCCAACAATTACTCTTCTTCTGCCAGGTCGTCATCTACTCAAAGTGGAACGACAAGCATTGCCGCTGGGCCTTGCAAACTCACCAACCTCCTCCAAGTGACGCAAGACAACGTGAACAATGCCGCCCGGGCACCGGCGGGAACTAATACCAATACCAACACAAGCACAAACACGGAGAACAACAAGCCGGCCAACAACCTGCTGCCCACTCTACTGCCTGTCCAGCAACCTCAAAGGAGGAAGGCTTGTAGTAGAACCAAGGGTGGCAATACCCAGTACCATCACAGAGGGGACGCTAGAGGGCACTACCGCCTCAAAGCTCTCAGAGCGGGTGGAGGAGGGTAGCATGGGTGCTTTGGGACCCTCTGGGACAGAGCAATCAAACATCCACCTCCTACACAAACCATGCTTCCAGCGAGAATGGAAGTCTACGGAATAGCCATTCAGAGAGCCAGAACGGCCTTCTGACCAATGGACGGCACAGAGGGGAGGGACTAGTGACGAGCCCTTCGGAAGGAAGTGATGGAGGTAGTAGCGGAAGTAGAAAACCTATTTCCACTGTTGCCTTCTGTGGCAAGTAGGGCCGCCATGCAGCAGAACGCTCAACGTCGTAGCGCTAGCAAAGACAATCTTAAAATGGCTGCCGCAGCTGAGAAAGAGTCGAAGCGGAGCTCGTTCCCACTAAACGTGACATCAAATGTCACTGCGACGCCCTCATTGTCGACAGTTTCAGCACCAAATGGAACACTAAAGGGATCCGTGCTGGAACTGGACACTAGCGGAACTGACCAATCACAGGGTTCGGTTGGTATGAAGAGCAGGATATGGAAGAGCGAGACAACTGTATAATAATGAGCTGCGGTTAGAGTTGAAAGACTTTTGAAGGTTTCTTGAAGGTGTGACCTGTATGCTAAGAGCCAAAGCATGGATTTCTTTCTTCACAACCCTGCTGAATAAACTAGCTTAAAATGGTTTGCTGGTCTTAGTTGGTCTGTTGGCTGGTTTTAAGGGAATTTTGGACACTTTTTCCTCCCAACTAAACACCAGCTTTGCCAGGCCAGCTAAACCAACCAACACCAGTAAACCAGCTTAGTAGTGTTGTAGAACTTAAGACCGGATGAGCCTCAATATTTTCATATGTTCTTGACTCGGACACCAAAGCTGGTCTCGAGTACAACACTTCGACAAATCTGACATATCTGCTGTGCTGTGTCTCTGGACTCTGGTCCTTGTAACACTGATGCAAATCCAGGCTTCATTGACCCTAAAGAAAAGCATACACTGTTTGAATTGTTCAGGTCTCTGTCTCGACTTGGTCTGGTCTTGTCCAGTCACGAGTACTACAACACTGCAGATTAAGCTGGTTCAAATTAGGGTTATTTTATTAGCAGGGTAGAGAACCATTTGGCTTCTTTATTGATAAATCGCCTATATTTGTAAGTTTCAAAAGTGTTCTGTGGTCCTGGAACCGTCCAACATGCAAAAAGCTAATGCTAAGCATGCTAATAAGGAGAGGTTATATGAAGAGTTATATATGAAGAAAGAGAAGGGGTGTGTATGCAAAATCTGACTCCTCTAAAAAGTTGGAGGAGTTGGTGTGACAAAATATGCAAATTAATTTGGTGTGCTTTTGTTTGCTTGTAATACCACTTAATCTAACAAACTGTTTGAATGCAATGAATATTTTAATATCGAATATGCCAAGGGATATGAACCTAAAGTTCAGCTGTTTTGATCTTTATGTTTCTGACTATGCATATCGATCAGGATGGAGGACCGTGTGCTTGTTCCCTTAATTTGTTCCCTTTGTGTCTTTGCCTGTTGTGTTTTTATATACGTTTTTTTAAATTGCTATTTCATTTACATGTCTGTAAGAATGTACATTAAGTGTTATGTGTGTATTGTTTGACTATTACAGTGTTAATTCAACTCTCTGGCACTAATAAGCAGCTCTTGGCATCAGTCCGACACAAATATAGAAAACAAACACTTGCCACTGATGAGCATCCATCCCTAACAATTCCTTCCATGTTAATTGGAGCTGGGAATGTCGTTCTTGTTCTTCTGATGTTGTTCAGCAGAACATGAGCTATTGTATTCAGTTTTTTTTTTAGAGAATAGGAGCCATTTGGAAACCGTTGCTACATAGTGCCCTCTATTGGGTCATTCCTGCCATTGATCAAATGCACTGATAATGAATGCTGTTGATGGACAAATTATATTAAAAAAGTGACAGCTTCTTCAGATGCCACTCCAGAGTTACTAAGGGATTTGATAACGAAGGGCAAGTGTTTGTTCATACATGTTCTGTTGTAGTACCATGTGTAACATGGGCTTTTTAGCACTTGGTTCAGGTTATGAAGATAGCATTTGACATATTTTTTTTATAAATAATAACATATTTATATTATACATATCAGTATTAATTTTTTGATGTAATTGTTGTTGTCATTATGCAATTTTGCGATATCAGTATTTTACAGAGGATTGGTGGCCTAATCGGGTTTATAAACTCTGTTTTTAGTCTAAAAGCACATCACGTCCAACACACTTTTTTTTAATAACACTTTTGCTTCCAATCATTGTTCATCCCACAAATGTTTAGCAACAAGAATCACTCATCTCCCGGGAATTGTTAGTACTCCTTCTAAAGCATATGCAAAGTTTTGTTGCCGGATCGCAAGGAGTTTGCAATAAAAATGATTATTTAAGGTATTTTGTTTTTCAGCAGTGTTCAAATGACACTTTCTCATGAAAGCAAATAATGGACACTCCCAACCAAAAGAATTCAGATCTTTGCACTGACTGTTTTTTTCCCCAAGGCCCACAAGCTACCAGAATCTGACTGTAGTGCCACTATTTTTAGATTTCTCTCACATGATGACACATCATGCAAAACATAATATTACCTGTCTTTAGCTTACACTTAAAATGGATAACTTAAAATTGTATTCAGGGATGTTTGTATGCCAAAAAAGCTCACAGTTTAACCTTTAAAGATGATCTTATTTGATATTGTGTAGCCTCCCGTTTGTCTTTTACCCTTCAAGCCAAAAATTTCCCTTAAAACTGATAAATCTTTAAAAAAAAAACACATATTGCTAAAAGAACAAGTCCTCATTTTCCCCCATATCACAAAGCATTTAACGTCATGATGACCCATTTGTGATTAATGTGGGTTAAATGTTGATTATGAAGCCTGATATCAGGCATCACCATCGCGTCATTATTACAGATTTTATGTGCTATGATTTCAGAAGGTTTGGGTGTCATTTGAAACAACAACAACAAAAAACCTAGTCAAATAATAAATGAAATGTGTGGCCTACTCAACGTTGGCCATGGGTATGTAATATGAGTTTTCTTTTTAAAACAATGGAAATTTGGCTTGTTTGTGCATAATGATTTCATGTGACATTGTAATATTTGCATGAACAATTTTCTTTGCCTCTGGGTAGGCCTAGCTTCTGAGGGTCAGTACAAATTCAGTGTTATCCTAATTATTAATGTTATTATTAAAATCTCCCTTTCAATGTTCGAGATTACAATGGAAGCATGATTGTTTTGGCTATCAACTCAAAGTATAAAAGGGAGATTTTAAAAATAACAAAAGTATTTATATGTTTGTCACTCACTTCAATATGAAAATGTAACATTTTTGTATCGATTTCAGTAATATATTTCCTATAGATGTTAAGATTGTGCCTTATCCAATGACCTGATGCAAAATAAAGGTTTGGGGAAAAACATGCCATAAGATCAAAAACATTTTCTTTTATGTTTCTGTATAAAAAAATTTGACCTAAGTGAGAAAAGTTCCAAGTTACCCATCATTTTCATTTGTCAATTACATAACTTCAGTTTCTATGTAACATGTAAATCGGCATCCTCCACAAGAAATAAAGCCAATCAAAAGTGAGCCTTTTTTTATTGACACAAGCATTATCCTATCAAAGTGTGGAACTTTAGAGAGTGGGCGGGACAAACAATGAGACTGAGAGAAAGAACATAACGCCAATAATACTGTACTGACAAGACTGGCCTCGACATAAGGTTTAAAGCTGGTCTGGAGCAAAGTGTGCTAATCTGAAAGATGATGGCTTTAAAATTATTTCTCAATGTTGTTTTCTATGTGTGTCCTTCTTGAATGGATATCACCCAAAAATTATTAATCATTTGATTGATTGATTTAATTTTTTTTTTTCGAACATGAGAGAAGAAGGAAAAAAAGATATAAAATAAGATACAATAATGTCCAAAACATTAAGAAAAAAGAAAAGAAAAAATATAAAAAGCAGCAAACAAAGTATCTGTGTGAACATACTTCTATCTCATGTGCGAAAAGGAGTAGGAAGAAGTCAAACTTATGTACTCCTAACCCTTTAATTCTTACATTCCTTTAATTAACTATTTTTATGTTATTATTATTATTTTGTTATCTGCATCTATACACATATACATACACATATACATACCTATATATATACATATATACATACACATGTACATACCTACATATACCTACTTCAAAGTGACTACTAACAAGTATTTAAACTCATAACAAAGGAGCACTCCTACTTTCCTACAGTACTTCTTGATACTTCTTGAAAATCTTTTCTGTATAATTTTTTTTGAAGATAAATATGTTAGCCAGGGCATTTCTTTAAGTTTTCATCTAGTTTATTCCACAATTTAAAGGGATAGTTCACTTTAAAATTAAAATTCTGTCATCATTTACTCACCATGAACTGACATTCTTCAAAATATCTTTCTCTGTGTTCAGCAGAAGAAATAAATTAATACAGGTTTGAAACAACTTGAGGGTGAGTAAATGATGACAGAATTTTAATTTTAAAGTGAACTATCCCTTTAACTCTGCAGATTGATAAACACAATCTTTTCCTTGTTGTTTCTAACTCTATTTGTCTTAAAATGTCCCCTTCCCCTTAAGTTGTACCCTCCCTCTCAGAGAACATCTTTTGTATATTCCCATTTACACTTCAAGTTCTTCCAAACCTGTATGAGTTTGTTTCTTCTGTTGGACACAAAAGAAGATATTTGAAAGAATGTTGGTAATCAAACAGTTGATGGTAGCCCTTGACTTCCATAGTAGGAAAAAATGGCCTACTATGCAAGTCAATGGTGCCGTCAACTGTCACCAACATTTCTTAAAATATCTTATTTTGTGTTCAACAGAAGAAAGAAACTCATGCAGGTTTGAAACAACCAGGGTGAGTAAAAAAAATACATATTTATTTTTATTTTTGGGTGAACTCTCCCTTTAAGCTTTTATCTGAGCTTTTTAGGCTTAATGATTCATCTTAGACGGATAACGTCTAAGGAAGTAAATTGAGGAAACGCTAATAAGGAAATTCTTCAACCGTTTCTAAAATCTCTATTAAGGTAAACTGAACTCAAACGTGAAGGGATTGTGACTGTACACGTGCAAGAATATTTAATGAGGTAATCGGCAAGGCAGTTTCTGATTGGATGTCTGTTGCAAAACAACTCGCTGATACTGTACACAAACCCACATCGTTTACTGTAGGCCTACACCTGCCATCGCACTTCGAGGTTAAAATGTTTTTTTAAAAAGTCATGACCAAATATTAAAAGTGGTGCAACGTTGTTAAAAGTGGCCGGGATTTAAATATATATTTATTCACAGAGTTTAGTGTTCTATCGAAAGCTCTTCATTAATAGTTTTAATAATCTGAAGAATGATCTGATACCTGCATCACCTGAACGCTGGGTACACAGTGACGTCAGGCGTGAGGGGCGGGGCTTATATAAGATCTCCCAAACAGTTACACACATGAGCCAGAGCGACGCCGGATACAAGACAAACACCAAGCGGGATCGAACGAACAAAGCGCAACTTTTCGTCCCGGTTGAACCTGGACTTTAACTGAGAATGTCTTTGGGTGACCAGCAGTGGTATCCCACCAGCGTTCAGGTAACAGTGCTCAAAGCGCGAAACCTGCGGATCAAGGGCAAAAATGGAACGAACGACGCTTATGCCATCATGCAGGTGGGCAAGGATAAGTTCTCCACGTCCGTAGCGGAGAAATGCGTATCGCCCGAGTGGAAGGAAGAAGCGACGTTCGATCTGCCGCTCTTCCATCAGGGGAACGCGGAGCGATGCACGCTTTACATCATCGCGATGCACCGAGCCCCGGTGGGACTGGACAAGTTCTTGGGACAGGCTGTCGTCAACTTAGTGGACCTCCACGCCAACAGATCACGCAAAAAGACCGAGTGAGTGTCATTCTGTCCTATTGGGGAATAACATTGTATCTTTGCGTCATAAAAACATCCCATTATGACTCAAACGATTTGAAAAGTTCAAAGCGATAAGCTTTCAAACAGTTCATCAAAGTATGTATTGGTCTCCTCTTTTGTAATGGCAGGATTCAGTACTCCACCCTTTTAAAACAAATGTTCGTCAAGTAAAAGTACATTTCGTCTCCTAGGTGTTTGTTTTTATGAACACAGTAATATTTAATCTCTTACTGTATACGTGTGATGACTGACTGGATACATCGAAATGTGATCAGGCAGGAACGATTCAGCTACGTCACACATCACAGGCTATTTAGAAAAAAAAAAGAAAAGAAAAAAACTGTACTAACTATAATTATTTTTAATCAACCTGTTCCTCATTTTCAGTTATGTTTGGGCACATCCACGACATGTTTTTCCCCTCTCCACTCAGTACCTATGAGTCAACATAATAGGCTATATTAAAAAAAATATTTGTCAAATAGGTTGTGGGGTGTAAATGATGACACATCTACAATTCACTTCAAATAATGAATTCTGGATTAATTAACTATAAGATAGCTCCAAACATAGTTTTGTTGAACTTATAACACTGCAACACAGGGTACCCAGACGGCAACATAGTGTCTGCCCAGATCAGGGCCAAACCTGGTACATGTGGATTCAACCAGTACCAGATGTGGGCCGGATCTGGGCCGACACTATGTTGCTGTCTGGGTAACCTCCCTATATTTTGATGGAAATTATAGATAATTGGAAAGGCCAAATTGTTGCCCCCATATCTTATATTATTGATTCTGCACTTCATTACGCACCCGCTCTGTTTGTTTGTAGGATGACAACATTTTTTAAGTTTTTATGCTGGGTTTCCTAAGCAGTATAATAGCGCTCGTCAATGCCGAAATGTTCGAGACGGCAAATCAAATCAAACAAGGTAGTTTTTAAATGTTTTTAGGTATTGACCTGCCACCAGGATGTTGTTATAAGTTTGCCTAGGTTTTCTGAATTTTGCTGTGTGGTTGCTAAGGTGTTGCTAGGTGTTTGTTTGAAAAGAGCTCATCCTCAAGTTCTCCACATATTTCCAGTTTTCCTTTTACTGGAAAATATGCCTTTACCCCCCCATCACACACACACACACACACACACACATTTAGCAACATTTTTTACTATGATCACAAAAACTCAGAACATCTCAAAAAGCCACATGATTTGAGCTGTTTATATAGTGAATATGAATGTATAATATATATATATATATATATATATATATATATATATATATATATATATATATATATATATATATATATATATATATAATTATATATATATATATAATTATACACACACGCATAACTTCATATAGTATATGTGCGTGTGTTATTATTATTATTGGCCCTAACCCTATGAGTAATAGTCATGTTTGCCTTGTCTCAATGCTAGGAACTGAATATCAATTCTTGACAAAAAAAAATAACATGAACTAGTTCAACAGAAAATGTAGGCTATACATAGGCTAGGCACCACAGAAACGGAACACAAACTTTGTGCTTTTTTTTTGTTTGGTTTGGTTTCAATGTAGTAGTTGCTTAATTTTTCTCCAGCTTTTCACCTTTGGAAATGAGGGCTGCTCATATTCAAAAACTGAAGGCATGTGAGTTTCCCTTTATTTGCATATTAGGTTGGCTTACTGATTTGTCCAGTCGACTTCCTATTCTGGCCTTTAAGAGAGGGAACGGGAAGTAATGTCTTTTTGCCCTTCGGAGTTTGAGGTCCTGTGCCGTTTTGTTCATGTTGCGCTGCAGATTGTCGGACCCGTTTGATTCATTGCTCCATCAGGGTCTGCTTGTTTGAACCAGTGGATCACACACATGATCTGTTCCATGATCTTGACCATGTCCATGACCATATTTGTTGCTGGGTTTGCTTGTTTAGCATTTGTACCTTTTCGAGCACAGAAAAAGTGCAATATAAAACAAACATTTGTTATTGTTGTTGTTACTAGTAACTTGGCCCATTGAATCCATCATTGTCATGTGATCTCAAGATGTCAGCATTTATGAGGGTGAGCTCAGCTCCATGTAGAATTACTTGGTTCACTTTTAACAGAAAAGCTTTTTTTACTCTGACTTTTTTCAGTCAATATGATTCCGACTAATTAGGCTAAGATAAAAATGTGTGCCATAAGCCCTTTTTAAGTTACTTATAACAGATCTAGAACAATTATTAATATCAGGAGTAACTGGTGGCAACTTCATTAATGGCTCTGTTCATTTTCTTGGGTCAATTTTTTCCCCTCAGATGTAGGCTATGCTTTTGAAAAGTCATAGTTTATTATTCCAAGCAAGCAAGTAAATGTGACTAATAGTAAAACGGTCCATCACAATCTTACACAACCAGTCTAACTGAATTACAAATAATGCCGTTTTTACATTCCTCTCCACCCATCCCAGCCCAGTACAAAACTTTACTACTCATTAACTGACAGGCATGAGTGACACCCTAGGTTGGGATAGTGGTGTATATCAACACACATAGGTGTTTTCTTTCCACCACCTTTAAGAGTGTGCGTGTGTGTGCGTGCGGGTGTGCGTGCGAACACAGTGTTATTTTCCTTTGATAGATCTGGTTCATGCAGTTAAGTAATTTAAATACTAATCCAACTTAAAGACACTAGAGGAACATAATTTATATTAAAACTGTAATATGGCCTTATTTTAAGAAAATTAGGGTTTAAACAGTCTGCTTGAAATCTGTAAGAGTGACTAAATTATAGGCTACTAGAAATATATTATGATTGCATGAACATTTTTGATAAATGTTTTGTATTGTTTTTTTTATATTACCGTTAATAATAATAATTACTATTCACTTTCTAAGAACAATTGATAGAATAGAAAAAATATATATAACAACTTACCAAATTAATAAATGCGTGTATATATATATATCAATATAATATTTTTTTTTTTTACTGAAAAAAGTGTTCATAAAAAAAGTTTGTTCTTTTTCACTGCTAATGAGGGCTGCTCTTCATTCAAATACAGAGGACATTTTATTTGCCTCTTGGTTTGACTTCCTATTCTGGTTTAAAACCGAGAGCAAAGGGACGTGTAAGATCTGTGTATTTGCCTTGGGTTTGCCCCAGTTCACATGCTTGCCATTTAAAGCAGGTGTGTACTGCACCTGAGACTATGTAATGGTGAAGTATGGTAATAGTTGTGACGTGAATGTTTGGGTGTATCCATGTAGGCTTCCGATGTAAATTAGGAATGCAAAGCTCCTTATGACATAATGAGAGATAAGCACTTAAAAAATGTGTGATTATTTCAAGCAGGTGTGTTTTGAAGGAGGTCTTGGCTTAAGTATCACTGAATGACTGTATTGTGTCTCCCATAATCATCTCAGATCTGATGAGTCTTGTGCATAATATCATATTTTCTGTAATCTATTAGCACTGAAGGTCAGAGGCTTTGTTCATTCTCTTCATGTTGTCTGTCTTCGTGTTCCAAAAGTACTAAGAATGAAACATAATGTAACTATTTGCTTTTTTATTTTTTGTTAAAGTCCATAACTTCCATGGCGGCATGTGGAAACCGTTATAATAAACCACGTTCTAATTCTGTTTTATGAGGGAAAAACAAATGTTGTAGAGGCTTAATATAATGCCTTAGTATATGGATGACCAAACCTGCAGAAATTATAGATGGATGGATGGACGGATGGATGGATGGATAGATAGATGGATGGATGTAATAACAGGAAACTTAACTTTTTTTGTATTTATTTATTATTAAATAAGGGAGGAGCATAATTGGTTGAGAGCTCACATATAGAAGCATCAGATCTAACCAAGCGATAGAGATCGGGGTAACACTTTATTTTACAGTTTCCTTGTTACATGTACTTACCATAGTACAGTAAATTATGCATAATCACATGCAATTAAATTAACCCTCAACCAAAACCTAACCTTAGTAAGTACATGTAGTTAATTATTATTACAGTACTTAAATATATAATTACACTGTAACAGTGACACCTTAAAATAAAGTGTATAAGGAGTATATATGACCGATCAACTGGAGAGTCAACTGTTATTTTCCCCGATTTGCATTGACAAATAATTTCATAGTGACCATGGTTTTCCAGATATAGAAACAAAGCTGGATCCAGGTTTCCATCGAGGTTTCTAGTCTAATTTATTTTGCAATCAAAAAGTCCTCCATATTAATTTATTATCAGACAATATTGACAGTCTGAGAAAATGTTGGCACTGGCACTTCATTATAGTATTGTGCACTGCAAGCACGTTGTCTTTTTGCTCATAAAACACAAGCCCCATCTCTTTCATTCTCGCTCTTTCTCCCTCTCATTACGAGCACACAAGGGATTGAATTTTGCCTTCTCTTTTTCTTCGAGCTTGCTGGTGTCGTGTTACTGTCCTACTTCAGGGTAATGTTGATATGGCAGCTTTGACATTGAGGTGTGGGTCAGCTGATCTTTGTCTCATACGAATATCCAATATGAGACAAAAATGATATAATAATAATATCAGTAGTTAGACCGTTCTTATCTTAATTTAATATGGCATTTCCCCCCTTCCAAGGCATTTTAAAGTCCCAGGCCTGTCATGTTTTAGCGCCTCTCCATCTTTTGATTCTCCTGTGTAAGTATCCGCACGTAGTCTTCAGTCCAGGTTTATTTAGACTAAGGTGTGGGTCATTCTTAACCTCAGTGGATCTTTTTTCAAATTATTTTGCTAAAACTTTATCTAGGCCAACTATTCCCATGTCACATGACCTATCAAACTCTTTATGAAATCATTTGTTATCCCATAAATAAAAGAGCAGACGAAACTCGCTGCACCAGTTTGTTTTGCAGTCTCGCAGTGGCTGTGCCTTTGGTTTAAAGTTTCTCTGTCAACATGGTTTTGTGTACCTGAAACAAATAAAAGTAATCGGTGTGAACTCATGGTTCCTGTTAACCCTTACGTGTCCCATTCACAGCAAGGTTAGGCAAGTTTAATTCAAATTTAAATTAGCATTGTTTATCATTTTCATTTGGTTTCTTTTTTTTAGAGGAATAGTTTGTTTTAATTTTAATTTATTTCAGTGAGGAGGATTAAACTGCTGTGTTTTTAACAGCAGTGCTACTTTATTAAGAGGAAGTCCTCTAAGAGCATTTAATAGTTTTATTTTGGACATTTGCCTCTTTTTATTACACGGTTACATTTTAATTATTGAATAATTACTGAATGTGCCATACTGGACTGCCGTTTTGCTCAACTGTGTGGGGATTTTTGGGCTTGCGTGACAATGTTGAGTAATCAATTTTAATCGATCTTCATTTTAAAGGTGACATCGGATGCCCCTTTTTACAAGATGTGAAATAAGTCTCTAATGTCCCCAAAGTGTCTGTGAAGTTTTAGCTCAAAATACCCCACAGATAATTTTTATACCATGTTAAAATTGCCAGTTGGCAGTTATTATTTGTGTCCCTTTAAATGCAAATGAGCTGCTGCTTCTGAGCCACATTTCAAGAAGACGGCGGAGCTTCAAGAGCTCATATCGGCAACAATACAAGACAATCTCACGCACTGAAAATGGCTTAAAAAGCTCTCAGTAGCGGTGTTCAGTTTGAAGCGGAGTCGGGACAATAATGCCTAGCCAGAGAATATATGCTGTATGGAGATAGAACATGTGTATATATATATATATATATATATATATATATATACATATGTAGGCTATAGTCTAGTTTAATTACGGTTATAACTTATGTTGTCATCTTGATTTTATCCACTTAGTATAAGCCTGTTGTAGCGGACCTTGTCTAAATGATGGCCAAAACTTTACTGATGAGTTTTATGAAGTTTATTGTACTTGTAAGAGCTGAATAAACAGTATAAGAAGTGCACATTAAAGTCCATAAACTCTCTCTATCTCTCTTGCATTATCATCAACATATTACACAGCAAATTACATAAACACATTTGTTACAATTAACAGTAAACCAATTTATACACACCTTTTCAGGGGGTGCTTAATAAACTGGAAACTTTATATCTGTAAAACAAACAACTCCTATGAACTGTGATAAAGTGCGTGTTCTCCCTTTCATTACTGCCGTGACCAGTATTGCTCCGGAGACGATAAGCTGGATCACCAACAGTTTGTACTGATCCCTCATTGAGTAACAACTTTTTTTTAGCAATACCTGTGTTTTGTATTGACCCTCGTTCACAAAGCAGTCTGGTTTAAATTGATTCGCGCAGATATACCGGTAAACAAATATAGGTATATGAGGGCGCAAGTCCCTTCGAAAACATACAACTAATCCACTGCGTCTACAGTGGCTCTGATGTCGGGAGTACATGAAGACTGTCATGTTCACTCTTACATCCAACACCGGAGTTGCTTACGAAACATTCTTTTTGCTGGAACCCTACCTTGCTGACAGCCGTCTTTTAGTCCCTTAAAAAGAGTGTAACTAAGAGACAAAGGCTCGTCCTTTACGTGCGTGAACTGATCACTTAAACCAGACTTGTGTCATTGTCATAATGTGAAGCTGGATGAAATCGTTCAGTAGATCTACTTCCTGGATTATTGTATAAATGTGACTTATCTTTATCTATGTAATTCACTGTGCCCTTCTCAGACAGAGTTAATGATTGCAGCTGAAGTTAGATTAGAAGCCGCACTTGTTTGTTTGAGTTACTTTTTCCCTGTATAAAGAGATAAACCAGTGTGTGTGTGTGTGTGTGCGTGTGTTAGATTAGCTGCGAGGAATGTGTTGGATGTTCACATGAAGTCCATTCGTCAAATTTTTTCGAATGTTGTCTCGGATAACAAAGGTCTTTCAGGCATGACCATTTGGATCGATACCTGAGAGCTGCGAGATGATGTATTGAAGATTAATGCTTATGGAAGAGACTAAAAATGGGTTTTACTGCAAGGCGATCTATTAAAAGAAAAAGGTCAAGTCATATCTGTATTTGATGTGATATTTTGTGCTTTGTTTAAGCATCTGTTGTTCACCTCCCCTTTGCTCCAAACAAACGTTGGAGAAGAAGATAATGTAAATAGGTCTGGATTATCTTGAAAGAACTTTCCTTATCAAATTCTAAACAGTGACCTCATGAACATTCCTTGAGCTTCAATTGCTGATAGGCTTGATTTCACTTCAGTCTTTCCCCACCCCGAAACTCCAGATTTGAGTTTCCTGCTGTGGTCCGAGTGTATACAGTCCACTAACGGACTGATAGTCTGTGTTTCCTGGTTTTGGGCTTATAGTTTTTCCCATTTGGAATTTGGGACTTCAGTATTCTTTGAAGTTCTTTGAGTTTCTGCTGCACAACAAAACACTGAAAAATGTACACGCATTCAGGGCTCAATGAAAATGAAATATATTTATATGTTATATAAAGGGTTTGAATTTATAATGCATGATTTTTCATTATCATTATTGGACACCTTTTGAAGTAAGAACATTTTGGCTTTTTTAGAAAATAGGCTTCAATACGCTGAGTTCATGGGCCGGTTGCATAAACTGATAAGACTTTTCCAAGTTAGTCATCACATTTTTTTTTCAGGACTGTTCATAGTTACGTAAAAATGTAGATTGGTCTAATCTGATATGAAAACGTAATGCTGATTAACCCTTGACTAACCCTAACCCTTGACTAGTCTTAAAGGGGACCTATTATGCCCCTTTTCACAAGATGTAATATGAGTCTCTGATGTCCCCAGAGTGTGTATGTGAAGTTTTAGCTCAAAATACCCCACAGATAATTTTTTATAGCATGTTTAAATCGTCACTTTTTGGGGGTCAAAAAAACGCACCGTTTTAGTGTGTCTCCTTTAAATGCTAATGAGCTGCTGGTTCACGGCACAGGGGGTGGAGCCTAACCAGCTCGCGCTCAGTAAACAAACTCAACTCACGGAAAGATGATAGTATCAAAACAGAAACTCACAATAACGGTGCTCATTTCGATTCGGACAATAATGCCTAGAGTCCGAGAATATATGCTGTTTGGAGATATATGCTATTTTGGAACAGGTATAGTTTAGTTTAATTACGGTTATAACCTATGTGTCATTGATTGTAGCCACTATCAATACAAGCCTGCTGTAGGACCACGTCTGAATGATGACACAAAATATACTGATGAGTTTAATCAAGTTTATTGTATGTCACAAAAGATGAAGCGTCAGTTTTACTCCAGAAAATCACTGTAAGAGCTGAGTAAACAGAGTATAAGAAGTGCGTAAGTACATAAACAAATTTTAGTAGATTATTTTTTTTCTTCAAAAACAAAATGAACCCAACTCGTCTTCAGCGGCTGGCTCAGATTTCAGGAGTAAATAGAGAGAGCTATGTGAATGCCACAACACCTTCAACGCTTGGGAGACATTCTCATCAGTGCAGCAATGGCGGATGTGTACAACTCGCTGTGACCTCGATCAGGGCGGGGGTCTAAGTTAAAACGGCAGTGTCTGTCAACACTCGTGGGCGGGGCCTGTGGCTGTAGTGACGTCACTAAAGCCGCATTCTGAAAACAGGTCGTTGGGAGACACTGCTTATGATTTATGGGGATTTAAAAAAAGGATTGAGTGGATTTTTATCACTGTAGGGTGGTTGTGTACACACACTGCCAACACACATTTATGTCCAAACAGCAAACAAAAGTGAATTTTGTATAATAGGTCTCCTTTAATATAATATCCGGCCACAATACGTTGACCTTTGTGAGGGGAAAAAAACCCCATTAAATTAACGTCAAGCATAATTTATACAATTTTATAGGCTATTGTTTATTTGAAGGAATTAAAACTGCAGTTTCATGTATTGTATTGTTCAACTGATTGAGGTTGAGATTTGGAATGTAGTAATAAGTAATGCAATACTTTTAAGAAAGAAAATTGAATTACTGTACTAATTACACTACTGTAACTTACCAAACATAACTTACCAAATTATACATTAAAGTACTGAGTAATAATAATTAACTTAGCTGTTTACACCTGGCCACTTCATGCGTTTTCTCATATCGGATAGCTATCTGATTTATCAAAACGATTCCATTTACACCTGGTCACATAGAGGGCATTTCAACCCGATCTCCAGGCAATTCGTACGAATTTTACGAGGTGGCTAATTTTTTGCTAAATCGTACATATTTTACGAGTTGCCAAAATCGTATGAATTCATACGAATGACCTACCCCTGACCCCGCCCCTAAACCTACCCATCATGTGGGTTTACACAAAGTGAGGTCCTACAAATTCGTAAGAATTGGGCACCTTTTAATCACTCGTACAAATTCGTACGAATTGGTCGTGAGATAGCATTGGGCATTTACACCTGGTCACATAGAGGGCATTTACACCTGTTCGTTTCACGATCGGATAATGTGGCCAGGTATAAACAGCCCCTATATGTACTTACTATAGGTTTAGAGTTGAGTGAAAAAGTTTTCAAACCCAAATTATATAAATATATATTACGGTATTATTTCATTAATATTCATTTGTCCTTTTTACAAATATAAAATTTCAACCGCAAAAAAAATTGTCTTGCTGAATCTCTCACACAGTGGGTCATTCTTGTTGAGCCCTGAAATCGCTTTTACGTGTTATTCTAAAAGGGAAACATGTTCATGATTCTCCTTAAAATTTTAGCAGCAGTCTGTCCAAAACGCTTGTCCTGTGGGGGTCCAACCCTAAATGCTTGGCATTCTTCTGCAGCTGCTTCCTCAGAGCACATGCCACATTTAATCTGATTCATCTGTGGGAGCCGCTGTTTGGTGTCAGTGTGACTGTAGACTACCCATGATCCCAGTGTTCAGGAGTCTATTATGACAACAGCGTGGGCGGATAATGGCTTGTTCATGATTACAGATACTGAACTCCAGAACTCTCCTACCTGCTGCTCTGCTGAAAAAATTGCAGAGTAGAAATGAGTGGACAAGCGTGGGCTAAACAAAGACATTTTTCCCTTTATTTCATCAGTAGGAGGGCTTCTCTGACCTGGATCATTTACTGGCACAGGGTTCAACTCCCATGTGAAATTCTGGCCTCTCTATTTGTATACAGTAATTTAGTTTTGATCCCACCACCATTTAAACCAATTAATTTAGCTTATATAATAAAAAAGGTATCATCTTAACCACTTAATCATGTGTGCTCATAGGGTTATGATAAAGTAATGTTCGACTCTCTAAATTATTAAGTTCTGATTGGTCAGGTGCAGCATTTCTTTTTTTGTATAATGAATGCTAATGATCACTCTGTGGCCTTGTTATTCTCACATAATAAAAAAATAATAAAAAAAATAATAATGTACCAGCCGGAGATTACAGGATTCTTCTACAGTTCTTTCCCCACACAAACAAATCTCTCTTTTTTTTTTTACCTTTAAAAAATATATGCAACATTTTCTTTACAAAAGACTAAAGAAAATTTGCAACAATATGAAATGTTTCCAAAATTACACTTAAATCATACATTACTTGTGTAACATATGCAATGTTATTTTAGCATTATTTAGTATTGTTAATATTTAGTAATTTTATGTGCCTTTTTATTACTATTTTAACACTTTTTTTTAAAACTTAGTTAATTTTTATTTTAGTTACTTGCCAAGAAATTTTTTTTTTTAAAGTGTTCTTTTTCTAATAGTTATGTATTTTTTTTATTTTAGCTTTATTTTAATGAGCACAAATTATTTCTAATAGTTTTATTTACTTTAATGTGATTTAAAAATAAGACTTAAAGCTACGCTGTCATTTTTTAAGTTGATTCTTAGCAAAAAAAAACACTTTGTTCTTTCAAAATTATGTGCTCATTCATTACTTCCACCAACTAATCAAGTATTCTCGCAAATGTAGAATCTTCCATTCAGAATACATACGAGCAAGTCGCTCGAAAGAGGGAAGCCAGTTGCGCCTCCATCTTGAAAATGCATTAGCCAAAGATGACATACCTGGAAATTCAAGCTTTGCCTTTTGCGCTTTTACACTCAGTGGCACCCTGACGAATGCGAGGGGGAGATTACTCGCGACTGCCACCGTAGGAGTTAAAACGCCCTTGGAATGGGAGGGGCTAGAAAGTAATATTCAGTTGGTAGTCATATACAATTTAACCGCTGGGAGTAAATCTTACACAGTGTAGCTTTAAATAAGCTGAAATAATTCAAATAAATGACAATCCTTAAAAGGGACCTATTATGCTCTTTTTCAAAGTATTGATTTTATTTTTGGAGTCTTCTAGGATAGGGTTTCATATTTGAATGTTCAAGAAACAAATTTTTTACATTATTGCAACTCCTATTTTCCTGTCAGTAACACTCTGTTTAGTTCCTATGAAGCCCCTCCTTCTGAAAACTGCAATGTGCTCTGATTGGTCGACTGTACCACGAGTTTCAACACTACTAATGCAACTCAACCAGGCCTCACTCCTTTTTTTTACTATTATGCCTTAGGCGGGAATAATTTAAATGAGGAATATCGTGATGTGTACATTACCGGAAGAAAACTCAACACCACAATGGAGGCGTTTCACTCCCTTTGGATTGACTTTGCAGACCTTTTTTCATGCTCAAACAGCAACATTATACACTTAAGAAAGTTGAAAATGTCAAAAAGCATAAAAGGGCCCCTTTAAAAAAAAAAAAAAAAAGAGCACAACCTTAACACAATCTAATGCAAACCTTGTTTGATTCTCTTTGCAGTTGGTACAAGCTGGTGGATAAGAATGGGAAACAAGAGAAGGACCGAGGGGAAGTTCATTTGGACATTCAGTTCATGAGGAATAACCTGTCGGCCAGCATGTTTGACCTCTCCATGTCAGACAAGCCTCGCTCTGGCATCTCCAAGCTCAAGGATAAAATTTGTGGTAAGAAGAAAGACGGCCTGTCGGATTCTGCCTCTGCGATCGTGCCCTCCTCAGTGGGATCCGACAGTGAAGGAGAAGGAGAGGGTGGTTCAGACACTCTTAAGAAGAAATCAAAACTGAAATCCTTTTTTGGACCAAAGACAAACCTCCAAAGGAATGTGTCCCAGTCCATGTCAACCCTGGGCACCCTGCCTGAGAAGAACAGTTCACTCAGCAGCAGCAGATCGTCCGGCCTTAATGTGGACTCTCCTGATGGTAAGGTCAAAGGTCATGCATCTAGTCCAAATATATGTACCCCCTCCACCTTTTATTTTTCCCCCTTTATATTAAGCTTTTAAATGTCTGCTTTGACCAGTTTGCATAATTATCATCCATAAAATGTATGGCAGTTGCTAGGCTATAAGTTGAGCTTCCAATCAAATAAAAGGAAACGCCTGGCATTGGCCAATCCACTGTTTTACCCGTTTACGGACACAGGATTGGATGTACACAACCATGAAGACAACAAAGTAACAGTAGACGGAAACGGTTTTAATTTGAAACCAGGAAATTCTACTTTAGAAGTACATTTTCACAAAAAAACGTGTCCCGGGAAAGAATACATTTTCCGGGACTGTCACTCAAAAAAGAGAACAATCCCTGGAAAACCGGGACGAGTGGCAACGCTAGAAGTTATCGTTTAAATACTGTCTATGGAAGTTGTGAACGCTAGTTGGTGCTCCAGTATAATCGGTCCGCCTAAACTCATCCAGTGAGAAACGTTCCGCGGTGCAAAAATAAGTGCGATTAAAATGCGTTAAAAATGTTTAACGCGTTATTTTTTGTGTAATTAATTAATCTTAATTAACGCGTTAAAGTCCCGGCCCTAAAAATAACTATTTTATTATATCATATATTTTTAATGTAATTTATTCCTAGTGTATGTAGGTAAATAAATAGTTTATTACTGTGTATTGTTGCAACAATGTATTAAATTGTATTAAATTAGAAAAACAGTGAGCTAAAATGCCTTAATAAATTTTAAGTGCATTATGATTACTGTTAGTACTACTGTTTTTAAAAATATATATAAATATAATTTGATATGTAGCTCATACATCTACTAAAATTCACCTCAACACCAGTTACAAATCAAAAAGTCTGACATTTTTAGTTGTTTCTTAAGTTTCTGACATTATCCAAATACATTTTGGACCTCATGGACATTGCGGTTTTAATACATATTGTCTTCTATTTTCTCTTGCAGTGAAAAAGAGGTTTAAAATTCTGGGACACAAGCGCACTGACAGCTCAGATAGCAAAGGGTCTCTTGGTCTCTTTTCTCTTCTGAGCCGCTCTAAACAAAACATCCCGGAGCAGAATAACATGTGCATCAACGGCAACCATGTTTATGCTGAGGAACAAGATCCGAAAGCTGCTTTTGGCTCCACACTCAGTCTGAACAGCTCAGGAAAGGGTTCAGTTGAGGATGTTCGTAAACACCATCAAAGAAATGCTTCCGACATGTCCATCGACTCACTTAAAGGCCTGAGCATCCCCTCATACAAGTCTGAAGTGCAAGACAAAACTCCTCTTCCCTCACAGAGCCCTCTAGAGGACAGGAGCCTCAGTCAAGTAGAGGCGGTGGAGAAGGAGAAGGGTAGGAAACCAGGAGGAAGAAGCCTTCAAGAGATGCTGGACCGACAGGAAGATAAAGAGTCAAGGAAGCAGCAAGAAGTAGAGAGAAAACAAGAGGAAGAGAGGAAAAGCAGACTTGAAGAGCAGGAGAAGAAGCGCAAGGAAGAGGAAGAGCTGCAGAAGAAAGGCAGCGAGGAGGAGACGCAGCGGGCCGAGGAGCAGCGGCACCACGAGGAGTCCAGAGTCACCGAACGCCTTTCCTCTCTCTTCGGCATCGGAAGGAAGAAGGAGGAGAAGAGAGAGGAAGCAATGAATGAACCCAAACGTCTGGATGTGCCCTCCTCCATAAACCCGTTTGAAGACATTCCCCTCACCCCGGATAACCCAGCCTCTTTCCCAGAAGAGAGATCCACGGACCCACGGAGGGGCGCTAGGACCACTCTCACCCCAACGCCACCAGCCATTGCTTTCCCCAGTCGCACAGCGAAAGTGTCTGCCGTCAAGCCGAGGTGAGTGCACATATCGATGAACCTCCTCTTGATTTATGGCTGGGTGAATATTCACTAATTAGCAATGCATTTAATAGTGAGATACTATTAAGCAATGTTTTGATGATTTTAATGCACAATTGATTGAGCAGTAAGTTTCCTATAGTGCCTGTTACACTAGTTTAACCAGGGTCTTGCACGGGTCCTGTTTGGTGACCACTCCGCATCTGCTTTACGTACCAGAACACCCAGCACGTTAATCAACAACAGCAACATTCATTTAACTCCGTACCCAACCGGTTTAACACAAAGACTGTGATCCAAACCATATCTGCATTCAAATAAATCTAAACATTCATATCAGGGAGGGAGTTTTGGAGGGTTTCTGTGCAGTGTGGATATTATGTGCATCATAATCACAGACAGAGGTGACTTAATGTGAAATGCTTAAAAGGTGTAGGCCTACATATAATAATTAACATTATTTGACATTTTAAAAATGCTTTTGTTATTTTACCCGCAGTATATCCGTGTATGTGCATTCATACAGGTGTTTTAATAGTAAGTTCAAAAGAAAAAACAAAGGCTTTAGTAAATTTAATGTCATTAAAATGTTTTAGCAAAAATATAACTAGATAAATATTTCTGTTAATTTCTGTACATTGTTATATTGTTGCTTAATATTGTATTATTAATGCTTCCTTGTATTCAATTATTGAAAAACAACGCCTTAATGATATTTAACTAGATTTTTACTGCTTTAGTTCTTACATTATACACTACTATTCAAAAGTCTTGGGCTATTGAGATTTAAACCAACAAAATAAATTAATACTTTTATTTAGCAAGAAGAATCCATTTAATTTGATTAAAAAGTGACAGTAAAGAAATGTATAATGTTACAAAAGATTTCTATTTTAAATAAAATGCTGTTCTTAGAACTTTCTATTCCTCAAAGAAGATATTTATTTTGTTTCCACAAAAAAATATTGAACAACTGTTACCAACATTAAAAAGAATAATAAATGTTTCTTAAGGACCAAATCAGCATATTAGAATAATTTCTGAAGGATCATGTGACACTGACGACTGGCGTAATGATGCTGAAAATTATGCTTTGCCATCACATTTTTAATTGGAGTAAAATACAAAACAGTTGGTTTAAATTGTAATATTTCACAATATTACTGTTTTTACTGTATTTTTGATAAAATAAAACATAAAAAGTATTACGGACACCAACATTTTTACCTGTCGTATACATTACGATTATATTTATATAATCTCTATATATATATATATATATATATATATATATATATATATTATTTTTTATTTTTTTTATATATATTTTTATATATATATATATATATATATATATATACACATACCAAAATGTTTACCTGTCGTGTACATTACAAATCTTATTTATATATATATATATATACGATTTGTAACGTACACGACAGGTAAACATTTTGGTATAATAAAATATATAATATATCATATTTTATTGCACATATAATTAATAAATTGTTTTAAGCAAAACACTTAAATTTGCACTCTTATGTTTTAAAACAAAGGGTTTGTAGTGGAAACTGTATTATTATATAGATGAAACTTTCCATGTGCATATAAATTAATCATTATCATTAATTTCAGCCAGCTGTAAATCAACCCCAGGGAACTATCTATTGTTCTACCCTTGAGCTCCATGCTTTTCTTTTAAACACCATATTTTTAAGCATTCTTATAAGATCTAAAAAGAAACTAAAAATGTCGAGGTCTGTATTATATTCAGCCGACCTCATGCTGAGGCTGCATGCTGAATGATGTGTAATGCAGTTAGTATCTGGCCACCTGAGAGCTGAGGGAAACCCAGGCTGAAACTCGACTCCTCTCACCTCTGTCTACTCTACTGCTCTTAAAGAACAACTGCTTCATTTAGACTTGCGAACATTGCTTTAACAGATGATTAATAACAGAAGATCTGAAGTTGTGCACAATAACAGGTCAAGAGAGTAAGTGCAGTAGTTTTAGCAAAACGGCTCAAACTGCTACACACTGAGGTTGTTACTGAAAGTGTTTCTCGTTCGAAGACCCCCATTAGCTTTTAGCATTTTTGTTTTTGTCTCTCAGCACAGCTGTATCCCGTTGTGGAAGTGTGTGTGTGTGTGTATGGGTGTGGGTTTTCTGTAAGGATGGGATGAAATCATTGTTTCTCAACTAGATGGGGCGGTTCACGTATGACTGAGTTTCATACCCTTGGGTGAAAGTGGAATATGTTGTATCACAGTGATTTAGTCAAAATAAAGCTCTTCATTCAATCTTTTGTTGAGTGCTGTACCTGTAATACTTTACGCCTAGGCTAGGCCTAAATAAATTGTGCAGAATTTTACCTTTACCTACTTTGAACGCATACTAATAGCCTAATGTATATGTTATTTATGGCATTCAGTGTTTGTTTATTTTTATGACCACAAAGTGTGCTCAGAGTAGGTTTTATTGTATTAAATGATTTGCATGTTGACACTATGCAACTAACTTAACCTGTTTTGACGAAGGCATTTGATTGGTTAGTGGAGGAAGGAATGTGTACTGGATCGTCATGTGCTAAGTTGTGAAAGATGATGATCTTGTACTCTTACAGACAGTGACTAAGAGACCTCGTGTTAGGGAAAACTGTATTTGTACTGGGAGTTCTAGGGATTTTAGGAACTTCTGTTTTGTGGTGATTAACTATTATGGTGAGTAACAAATTTTTTCAAAAGCTGAGAATAGAAAGAGACAGGAATAGATTATGTTTTGTTGCCTTTGTTTCTGTGAACCTTTTAGATTTGGAAGTGCATGGTACATTTCCTCGTGTTTATTTGGAGTTTATGTTTAAAAATTAGAATAGAAGTAAAATATTAATACTTACATTTAATAATAGAAAATGTATTTTTATGTTGTAAAAGTTTTTTTTTTTATTATTATTTTTTAGACTGTGCGTGTGTGCAAGGCAAGTCATTTAATAGTAAGAAGACATTGTTTCTATTGTTTTGAATGTTCAGTGGTTCATGTAAAGTGTAGATGTCAGGTATTGAGTTGTGATAATAGATTTCAAACAGAAGGGTCCTGTGCTGTACATATTAAATTGATTGAACTTAGTGTTTTTAGTTGCTGTAGTAATGCCCGGCAGAAACGTATTGGATTGTAAGCACTGGCATAGCTGTAAGTTGACCATTTTATGTTTTTACTCTTTGGCAGATTGGCTCTGAGTGTACTGCCTGAAACCGATAATAGCCATTCCCAATCCCCTTCAGACTCTGTAGACACCCAGAACACTATCCACGCTTCTCCACTTTCCCCATCCCCCTCTACTGATTCACTTGAGCCTTTTGTTATGTTTTCCGATCTACATTCATCTTTGGCACCTCCTAAACCTCAGAGGAGTTTCATTGAGTCAAGTGAGTCCATGGAAAACCTCTCAGCTCCCAAATCTGACAAGAAGCGAAAGGCTCCTCTACCCCCTGGTAATCATGGGGGCTCGTCCAAGACTGAAAGCCTTCCTGATAATGGGGGACAAGTGCATACCCAGAATGCCAAAGATAGACCGGCTCTTCCTCTTCCAGACTATGAAACCCTCTTTCCCAAGAAGAGGCATGGGGTGATGAGTCAGACACGTTGGGACCATATTATCGCAGAGGTAAACCAGAGGAACTGGGATTTCTCTGAAGAGGTGAATGTAGATGGACCAGCGAAGCCGATGACAAATAAGTATGCGGCCTTAAAGGACAGAACCTCAGCAAACCTTAACCAGCACCAAAGGAATAATGATGTACCTGCTAGGCACAAAGAAGCACTCATTCCACCCAAAGCTCCTGCAACACCAGAACCATCAGTTGAGCCTAATGTCCAACATGGTCATATCAGAGAGCCTTTATATGCTACGGTCAATAAGCCTAAAAGCTCCAATTACATGGAAAATAAGTCACCTCCCGCTGTCCAAAGTCGACATATACCTCAGGAGATGGAAAGGAAGACTCCGACTCCTGATGCCATTAACCATCAACTCTCCCAGCCAAAAGAGAAGCCTACGCCAGCTGCCAGAGCCATTCAAAATTTGAATTCAAAGATTGGTGATGTGGCTAAAGAGGCGCCTTCAGTCAAACCCAGACAACAGTCATTAGCTAAGGACCCAGTCAGACAAGTCCAACCAGACAAGCAAGTAACAGCTCAACCCATTATGTTAGAAAACAACAAAGTTGAGAATCCACACAAGGGCAAGAAGGAAAACATTTCTACAGATGTGTTTGTTGAAGCAAATCACCTTAAAACTGCTGCAATTCCAGAAGAACGGCATTTGGGGAAAACTGACTAATGAACCTGAGGGGAAGGGAATAATTGCTTATGACCCATTCCCAAATGATAACTTAATATCTAAAGATCCTTGGGCTTTACCACAGCAGACCACAAATGAAGACGTCCTGTTCACAAGGGGCGCAAAGACAATGGGAATTCCTGAAGATCAGGCGCCAACCAATGATAAAAAAGATAACAAATTTGCAAACAAAAGAAAAAGTGATCTATTCACAAATTTTTCTGAAAACGACACCGCACCAAAATTTGAACGCGGAAAACAATCGCCCAGCTTTACTGAACAAGCCAGAGCATCATTTCATAGAAATTTTTCACTTAGAAAGAAAAATTCTCGCCAGATCACAACTACTGGGAAAGCTGATAGTAGTCTGGATAGATCCGTTTCTCAGTCTTCACAAGATGCCGAAGACGTTGAGCTGACTGTAACTAGTGTTGCTCCAGTAAGCAGAACTGAACCCACCCTAGTAACATCTGAATCCCCTATTGGGGGCAGGACTACAGTTCGTGCTTGGGTCTCGCCATCTGAGGCTCAGCCAGTTAGTAGTGGAAGTGCTGTTTCTAATTCAAGAAGGTGAGAAGTTCTCCCGACCCCTACTAACAACTCCTCTAACAGTCTGTCACCCCCTTTGGGCTAAACCCATCAGCTTTCAAATCAGCAGCTTTTATTTTACCTCAATCAATCTCTGGCCTTCGGCATTTGTTCAATTGGTGGCTTAGTGGTTGGTTACTACTTCCTGGGATCTTGAGGGTTGGGATTGTGGGCTTGGGGATTTGCTATTGATTGTTGCTATTTGTGGTTCAAAATGTCATGGTCTTTTAAGACTTGTGTAAATAGAACCGAGGCAGTGTCAAATAATACAGGGGTTTCTTCGTTCTGTTTTGTTATTGAAGGCCATATTAGATTGATTATCTTTACAATGTGTACGTTTTATGAAACTGGATCCATATGAAAGGCTGTAGATGTGAGATTTACATAGCATACACATTGAAGCTTACATAAAAAAAGTGATGCATACAAGACTATGAGGTCACATGTTCATATACTGAAATTAACTGGTGAGCATGAGTGTTGGGGCACAATTTGTATTTGTTCTGAAGATTGTGATTGTTTTGCATGATTCTTAATTGCTCTACCACAAAGGTGCTTACACTTGAGTTTTACATTTCTCTGCTGTACTCTTATTGATCTTTTGATTTTGTTGGGAATTATACATTGGGTGACTTTGGAATGGTTTACTAACACATGCCAAGAACTGCTTTCTGCTTCCGAGACAGTATGTACTTTATACCGCAGTTAGTGTGTGAAAAATATATTATGCAACAAACATTTAAAAATGTAATATGCAACATCGTAACATGACGCATGTATTCTATTACTACAATGTAATGAGATAAAGACGCGTCTAGTTATCATCTGAGAAAGGTTATTTGAGATTTTTAATTTAACTTTTTGCCAGTCATTCATTTCTCCTGAAATGGTTAAACACAAATTGTGGTATGCAGTATCCTATGTACTGTCGTGTGCTTTGGTTGTAAATGCACATTTACAATGTAAATGCAAATCTAAGGGTATCTGTGCATACAGAAAATTTGCAACACTAAAGTACTAAATTATTTGCATGAGCTAAGCGATAAGGTACGCCCTTCCAAACATATCCATGGCTCCTTAATCAAATACTAAAATAAAGTGGGTACGTCTTCAAGGCCCCTTGTTTACTTTTGTTTACATTTTTACTAAAGGTTTGTTTTATTTTTTAAAAATTGTACATCCTCTTGGATGAATGAAAATGCTATAGTTATTTGCCGTTGTTTGCAGTTAAGTTTTCATGTTCATTTCGATAATATGTCTATATCTCTCCTTTCTTAGGCCTCACCCAGTGAAACCCATGAACACCGCAGAGAGCCAGTCTTCCAATCTTCTCGCTGTGGGGAAAGACCCTATCACCATCAAGGAAATGGCTGAGAAGTCAAAGGTACAGTAATTTACCTACTTTCTGCCTCTTACTGTTTACCACAGTGGGCGGCAACCTTTTGTCATGAAGTGCCATTTTTAAGTTTCCTAGTTAATCACTTTGCCATTTCTGAAGCAATTTTCCCACATTTTTATTTTATTTGTCAAGTTACTGTTTTCATGTTTAAATTAGTATTAATAACTTGATTTCCAATGTGACCCTACTGAACCCCACTGCGTATACAGAGTTTGCACATCACCATCATTGTGATGTTTGTGGAATATTTAAAAGGACTCTGTGTACTTATCTCCTATCTCCGATATTTATAGCATTATTAGCTTTTTTTTCTTCTTCTCAAAGCTAAGCACAACAAATGCAGCAGACCAAGAACAACTGTCAGTCAAATAGACCTAACTTGTGTGATAGATCTGCTGTCTTGATCTGTGTTGTGCTTTCAGTGGCTCGGTTAATAGTATTTATAGCTCCTAAGTAACTTAATAAAATAAGTTGTCTTACTGTGAGGAATGATTACCTCAAAATGTAGATCTGTAAGCATGTATGTGAAATCCATACACCCTGTCACTGGGATTTTGCCAAGTACGACATGTTCCTGGATCAACATAATTAACCATTCCTGTCTGAAATTATAGAACTAACCCTACCCATAACTTCTCCCTAAAACCAGAGGTAAATAATTAGAAGCAGCTAACCCTGACTGCAAGCCTAAACTTGACATAAACTGTAAACTTGTCCCTCATATCTGATTAGTTGATTGGAATGTTGTTTCAGGATCAACACAGATGTTGATCCAGGAACACGGTGTACTTGGTGAAATCACGCTCACCTATGTAGTACACCACTCGCTATTGCTCACATGCTAATGTTGGCACACGTGCCACAGGTTGCGGACCCCTGATTTAGCACATTGAAGAATAAGTTGTTAAATAGCACAAATGGGAATATAAAATGTCTGAAGAAAAACATATGCAGGCACAATTTGTTTAAGTCTGCTTTCATTTTGAATTTGATTCTCGTTTTTAAACCCAAGTATCGGCCTGATTTGGGATATTTAAGTGTGCATGGTCATTTCTAATATTTTATTGTTACTGTATTGTTAAAGTTAACTTTAAAATGTTTAATCTTATTGACGCTGAAAAATGGAAATTAATTTAGATTACATTTAATATACTGTGCACTCTAATGTCGTGACCCTACTTTTACTTGTAGCATTTGAAACAATTGGTTTTAGTTCTCTTTTTTTCTTCTTTTTTTGGCTTTTATTTAGACAAAAATATTACAGAATTTTGATATCGGCCGTCAATATGTAAATACTTATTGGTATCAGCCAAAATTTCACTATCAGTCCATCCATAGGTTTTAGGATAATGAAAAACATCAATCACATGTATCCAAACTTTTGATTGGTGCTGTATAACTTAGACTTTTTTTTTTTTCCCCTGTGTTCCTTCATTTCACTGCGCATCCAGATTGGAGAGAGCGCTCCGTTCACCCAGCTCACACAGGAGGAACTGATCACACTAGTGGTAAAGCAACAGGCTGAACTATCCAAAAAAGATTCCAGGATCGTGGAGTTAGAGAACTACATTGATAACCTGCTAGTTCGTGTCATGGAGGAACAGCCGGCCATCCTGCTTTCACTTAATTCCAAGTGTTAGGGTTTGATCAGAACATTTCCCCCCTGATCATAACACTCAGACACTTTAATATTGTGGGATTTGCCTGGAATGCACAGAAGGATTTGGGATTTCAGGCAGAATGTAATATCACATCTCATAATCAGTTTATTTGCTTTAATATTTAATGCACGACTTCACATTCTGATTTCACCACCAATATCTTACAAATAACTTATTTTTACTATGTGGATGTTTGATTAGTACATCGGGTCCAACTATGCCAGAATTCGGCAGTTTGAATGCTGGGGTATTGTTATTGTTTGGTGGTTTTTTTTCCTGATTGGATTATGGGTATGATCTCCCTCCAAAAATCTACCCAACAACAAACACATATTTATTGAGCATATCATTGTCTTTCTGTGCACCTTTCCATTTAGGCAAAGAGAGGGCTTCTTAATGCATTATTTATTGAAGTCTTAAGTTTTGTATTTGAAGATTTTCCTTCTCTCTGAAGTGCTTTGTTTCAGTCTTGACTGCTGCGTTCATTACTTTCCTTACTTCAATGCTCCATTCCTGTTGATGCGGCCTTATGTCTGTTGGGGCTTAAATCAAGGGCAGACAATTTACACTATACGCACTTTTTTCCTGAACGGGGTGTTTCATTTATGAAGGATAGTGTTTTTATATTAAGTAGGCTAGTTATCTGAAATACCCTATAGAATTACCTCTGTAGAAATGCCTTAATGAAGAAATATTTTTCTGTATGTATACTTCTGATTATGAAAGGCCTTTGTTCTTACACTGGATATATAGTTCATTTTCAGTACCCTGGTCAATATTGACTACATATATTTTTAAATCATAAACGAAAAACTGAATTGGCTGTTAAATTAATTAATCAAAATCTGATTGTTATATGCTACATGTTTGTTTTTATATTATAGTCGACCAGATGTTGACCAGGCATTCTTTAAAAAAAAGCTTGATATCAACCTTTGGGCACATGTATATACTTGTGACATACGGCGATTGATAATAATGAACAAGCAATAACTGTTTGCAGAGTTTTGTTTCCTGAATTTCAGGTAATGTGACACTCTCCTCAAACCGGGATCTTTTGCGTTGTCATGTAGCCTGTTGACATCACAAAAAGTGTTGAAAGATTGTCTGTTGTGATCAAAGCGAACCAAAGATCTTTGTTTTAGAACTGAAGTCTTAACATACGGTACCGGTCGCAATCTGCTCCCCACTACATGTTATATTCTTATTATTAATATTAATGTTTTTAACCAGGGAGTAAACATTTACTTGTTTTTAACCTACTGTACCTTGTCCACTTGTGTAACTATGAGGAGACAATTATCTCTCTTAACGAGGATGGAGGAAATGTATTTATTTGTTTGCCATTAAGGCAAAATGAGATGTTTTTTTTGTGTTGCGGTTATATAAATTCAGTTATGAGAAGATTCATAATCAAGAGCTTCTGCTGAGCTCATTCAAGTGTTGTCAATCACTTTGAGTGAGCTCAATTAAACTATTCACAGCATTTCCACCGTTGCCTGGTTCTGCACAATCCAAACAATTATTTTATATTTGAATTTGAATGAGAAGCCTTATTATTGCAGATGCTATGCATATGTTTTGTATACCTGTGCCTTCTTTTTTATTCAAGATTCCATGTCATTAAAACACTCATGTATTGGGTTGTTCCTTATCTTCAGTAACTGCGGAACTGTAATTTTGATTATGCTTCAATTCATTGAATAAAACTTAACTGAACTCACATAGCCTGTGTTTTTATATATAATATATGGATTTTGTTAATTTATATGATGTTTAAAAAAAGTATACGAGTCAATATATTTTAATGTGCATTAATGAACCGTTGAAGTGAGGGTTTGCCCAAAATAAATGGCCATTTACTCGCCCTTTCTTTCATCTGTGAATCATGATATTAAATATACAAGATATTTAGAAAAATGTTTTGACAGTCTTTGTCCATTTAATGAAAGCAAAAACATCGGACCATCATTGTTTGGACAAAGAAAGACATTTGTATCTTTTATCCCTTTAAAAATCTTTATGAAAATACCTTATTTTGTGTTCCGGAGAAGAAAAAATCAGCAATGACATGGGTGAGTAAAATATTATTATTTTTTTATTTTTTTGGAGTCAAACCACCCGTCACCAAATCAATGACTGTTTTTGATACTGTTAGTAAATGAAAATTTAGCCTGGCATATGACGTACAATAGTCAGAATATGGAGCAATTTTGTTGAACCGTTATTGTAAATAAATAAAGACCAAAAAGTAAGATGAAATTCTAATAGCATTAATGTAAATCAAAGAGAGATTTGTAACAGTTTAACAGACTACTTGCATAGAATGCATATAAATATCAGATGTTACTCTACTGTGTATATATCCCAACAAGATAAGACAAAAATGTAATTAGTTTTATGATCAAAAGCGCTGTAGTTTTTATTGTATAATGCAATGCAATACAATCATATTTAATCCCTGATGTATCATAATGATGTAATCTGTAATGTATCAAGTAAACATAAGTAGCTTTAGTACAGTAAGTCTTGAAATATTAATAACAATGTAAAAGTAATTTGTGTTTACTTCATAACATTTTTTAGAGATTCACAGCAAAAAGACGTGTACCACGACTTAAAGGACATTCATACTAAAAGTATAAACTATTAATCAGACAATAGAAGCTTTATGGGGTTAATAACTATAACGATTGAATACTCATAAATAACATGCTAGTATATGAAAATAATGCTTAGAGCAGCAGACTGTTGAGTACAGTTTTGCTCACCAGATGGCAGTAGAATGCAGCACACTGTATTGTCTACTTGTCAGGCTGCTCAAGAGGATTCATCATTATGTGCAATGTCTTAAAATGATTCTTCGCTGCTATTATAATTGACTTTTACATGCGAAGAGTGCAGGGCCTGGTGCCACTCACCACACAACTATCCAAATATCTGAAACTAATTGCATTGCCTTACTCAATGCTTAAAGGTTATGCAGTTGACAGTATCTACAGTTGGCTAATTAAACGAGATAATTAGCAGAAAGGCTGATATTGACTGATTTGTATCAACAAAATACAAAAATACAGCATGCATATAGCTGCGTTAATGAATGTCAGAAAACATGGATTTAGTGATTTTCCCAGTTCCATCCAGACAAATATGTGTCATTATGTGCAGATTATACTATTGATGTGCAATTTATGTGTGCAGTGCCATTACGTTCTGGGTGTAATACAGTGAGAGTGTGTAATATCAAGGTATAGAAAAACAAAAAACAGAACATTTAGGCTGAAATATGTGAATAGTTCAGAAAAATGCTGATTGTCAGCATTAATGAGGTCAAAACACAAATGATATGGGAAGTTTTGTTTTCCATTATGAAGAGGGTTTATAGAAGGGTTTCAAGATTGGCAAACAATTTAGCAAATTTTAGATACAAAAAGTGGACAAAAATAAAATCTCTCAGTAACATGTCTTTGTAGACTTGTTAAATAAAAAATATTTTGTATAAAAATCATATATAATCATATATGAATCATATATGTATATATGAAAATCATTTTGAATGTAACAGGGCTTCATTCAAAATTAATTTCTGTGTATATTGTTCACAAAATCATTCTTGTAGAACAATTTACACCAAAACATGGAATGTTTAGGAAGCTGCATTTTTTTTTACATTTTTCCTCATTTATGATCAAGTGCTGTGATTTGGCTTTAATATGCAATAATTTCTTCTTGAAATAACTTCCTGTACTGCAGTTTTCAAGCACAGAAGGAAACGTCTCTGAGGATAATAAACACATTATGAGGAGGAATATGACAGCGGCAACAAAGAAAAAAGAACTGGAAATATTATCAGGAATATTCTGTTTGCAAAATCCTGTATTGTCTACCGCCATTCACCAGTTTTCAGTCAACACAAATGCTTAAAAATATTTGCCCTTCAGTTGAATTCATTCTTAGATTTATTGATGTTTTTTTTATCTTTAGTTTGCATAAGATGTAAAGGTCTTCAACAGGAGGTCCAGATTGGAACAGCAGGGACTCATACTTATTGTATATCTAATGCAGATAAAAATATGTGTTGAAAAAACACCACACAATGCTCAAGTTAGAGAAGTGAAATGTTTTTTAGTTCAAAGTTTTTAGTCCCTCCCACATTAAATGTGAATTATGAAAATTATATAGACATTGAAAGTTCAGAAATACCACACAAGGCGTGCTGCATCATGGTGACTTTTTTGTTTTATAGTTTTAATAAAAAAATACATTAATATTAGATTTTATGCAAGTCTATTTGCTCATATTGTTTTTCCAAACAAAGCAGAACCAGCATTTGCGCATATATGAATAACACATATTCCTTAATAAAACGGTTAAGTAAATGATTCAATCAATGACTCATAAAGAGAGTCTTTTGTTTTATTCCTGAATAAAAACCAACACCACTCTCAAGGCAATTCGCAGCTGTTTTACATTTTGGCGAATTGTTGGCTAATTCATTGCATTCATGCATTTACATTTTGACAGCTAGATTTAAGGGTGGTGTTGTAAAATAGTTAGCTTTTCTACTTGAGATTGGGTTGAATAAAACAGAGTGTTTGAACGAATCAGTTGAATGAATGATTCAGCCAATCACTTTTAATTACCTACTGACATGATGTAACCTGTAGAAAAAGTTACTCAAAAATCCCCAGGGACTAATAACAAAAACTAGTGAAGTTATACAAATAGTGATGACCCAATATTTTTTCTCCATTTCTCCATTTTCTAAATCTTGTTAGGAGGTGGCCTGGGGGGATCTTAGCATTAGAAAAGATCTGTGTGATTCACTTCCAGATCTAGATGTAAAGCCGGCACTGCAGTGTGTCTGAGCACCGAGCAGCATATTCTTTTCTGTTTGTACCAATAGATCTGAGACGTGGGAGCTTAACTTGGTCTGCAAACCAGCAGCCTGAGAGATGAAGGGCTGAAAGTGTCTCATTTGCAGTGTGCAGCTTGTTTGTCTTTCACATTTCCTGCCACCCTCCTCGTGAATCACTGGTCTTATTATCGAAGCCTGGCTCGTGTAGTCTTTGATGTACTGGGATGGCAGACCCATTGAAAAAAAGGGGGCAAACATAGAAAAACTCAAACTGCTTTCCTTTTTTATTGGTTTGTCTTTTATTGCCACACATCATTTTCATTTCCGGCTGTTGTGGCGAGGATGTCATCATGCCCAGAGTGTTTCAAATCTCACTGCCGTCAGTCTCTTTCTTTTCATCAGTTTATCTCTGTACTGTATAGACTCAACAGTGTCCCTTTGAATTAGCGTTTTTGTACTGATGGAACCTTTAGCTCTTTGAATTAAAGTTAGAACTAATGTTAACAGATAATGTTTTGTAGATATTAGTATCGCTTGACTGTACACAATTCACTGCTAATGTGTTTGCTAGGGGTAGCGTACGTGTCTTGAGTGATCTTAGGAAAATGCTAAACAGTGACTATAAAGTGCCCTTGTGAAAAAAAGTGCACTTAATTCTATTGAATGTACAAAGGCTACTCTACTTGCTGATAATATAATATTACTAAAAAAAAAGCCACTTAGGTGTACTTGAAGAGAGAGTACACACACTCTTGTGTTTTTAGAGTTCTTAACACACTTGTACTGTAAATATGTAAATGTAGTTTACATTACAAACTGTAATAATGTAAAATTAAGTGCAATACCATTTTAAACCATTAATAATCTTTTGTGTTGTTTGTGTTGACTAAAGCGCATGTAAAGTACTTAATTATCATTTTAACTGTACATGTATAAAAGTGCATCAAAATCACTATGATTGCATTTAATCAATTTGTATTTTATTGTAAATTATATTCAGCTTGCACGTATTATTTTAGAGTGTATTGTTTACGTAATAAGTACTTTTTAAACTTTTCTTCACAAGGGTGTGCTGGGTTGTCGGAATGGTTTTGCTATGTTGTATGGTGTTGGACAAAAAAAATTGTCTCTATGACCTATAGATTTGGCTAGGCTCCTATACAATGTAATTCTATGGGATTTTTAATCATGTTAATCATTTACCATTTGAAAACCTCTCATCGACCAACATGCTTTGAGGCATTCATTCATGTCTTTAGCACAAACTGTAATGTTTCGAGGTTTGTTCAAATCATTAAATGTATTTTGTGAAATAATGCTTGGTAATGATTATTTTTTTCTTGAAAATATACATTTTCCTATATCCATCGATGTGAGTGATCATGCTGAGAAGTCTCAGTACAAAAAAAAACCCAATCCAGACATTGTTTATTGATGCAACATTGCACATAACATGAATTTATTCAAAATTGTACAGTTAAAATCACAAGTGAGACTGCCCTGATACATTTAGGCACATTCCTCTCTGAACTTTTAGTTTTGTTCCTTGTTTGCTAAGATACTGGATTCTTTCAATTACATTACAACATCAATAGAGTCATATTATTCCCTTCAAAATTAAAATAACTTTTTGTTTGCCCAGACCAAGTTTGCTTTGTATACAAAGACAATAAGTGTATTTGTGCATACTTTATAAGCACAAAAAAACATAAAAGGCTCAAAAGTTAGGAAAACAATTGGTTAATAAAGAGTTTAAATATTGAATAGTCCATGTGTCCTTTTTAAATATTTTATCTGTGGCTGAAAAAAAAACTTTTTCGATGTAAATATACTTTCAATAACAACTCCTAAACACATGCAGTGACATTATTCCAACCATCTGAAAGGCGTTACTTCATAATCTGTACTTCATTCACTTTTTTAAGTTGGGTGTCAGAAGTTCAATGTTTCTGTTGCAGTTTTTATAGGGACCATTCTCTGTGATGAGACCAACATCCAAAGCCTGTTTCCTTTTGGGTTATCCATATCCAAATCACAGACAGTATGGTGAAATCTCGTGGCTTAATCCAACAGCTTTCTTACCAGCAGACATGGTTTGTTCTTCCAAGAAGGACCATCTGTGTCCATCTAGAACATGATGCACATGGAGGAACTTGGCAGATGGCAGAGGACGATGTGAACACTTTCTCCATTCCAGAAGCTTACAACCCAGTGTTTTGCTAGCCTTGCTGGTCTTTGAACTAACTCAACCTGCTCATTTTCTGTCAGAGAACCACGCTAGCGGTGGCACAGTTGTTAGCAGGAATCCCGATGCCAATCCGTCTATGACAGGTAAACATCTTCCGCAATTCCGCCCTGAAACGGTCATGCAGCCACGCATATAAAAACGGGTTACAACAAGATGAACTCATTCCACACAAGTGACACAAAAGCTGGATCAACAGGAAGTAGCGCTTGTCGATCAAGTCTATATCAATATCCCGAAGAACATTGAAGACGCTTATTGGCAGCCAGCAGATCCCAAAAAGCAGCGACGACCAAGGACACCAGGCGAAACGTCTTGCGTTTCCGAGCCTGCTGGGCTTCCGCTTGGCTCTGGGTACGATGACCCGGCACCACACAATTGCGAAGCTTCACCGAAATGCACAAGTAGGAGATGCAAAGAGCGGACAGTGGAAGAACGTAGGTGATGAAGAGCGTGCTGTAAGCGTAGGCTAGGTGCTCTCTCTCCTGACCCATCCAGAACTCCTCGCAGATGGTGAAACCTTCGTCCTTGAACTCCACGTGGTATGTGTGGGCCACAGCAGGAGCTACCAGACCACATGACAGAATCCAGATCCCAGAGAGAAGGTACGTGCAGCCCAGAACTGATATGCGCTTCTTCAGTGGATGAACTGTAGCGTAGTATCTGGAAGTTAAAAGGACAGTTTAAGGCAATGAGTTATGGCAGTTTTCTCACAGCTCTATCTCATGCAACTCTTCAACACCTCTTCTGAGAACATTTTTAAATTTTTGATTCCACCCCAAAATTCTCTCATCACTTATTCCCCCTCATGCCGTCTCAGATGTGGATAAACTACAGACCTGCGCATAACTGACTTTTCAGTTACGTACTTGCCTAGCATAATGTCATCCCAGCATGAACGCTTAGGATAAATTATTTGTTATTAAAGCATACATTCTCAAACCACTGTTAATTTTAACAGAAAAGCAAGCACAGGTTACAAAATTACGCCTAACCACTTGGCCTAGGCAAGTTATGCCTAACTTTTCATAGCAGTTTTTAATGTTTTCATTAGTATGTGTTTGTTTTCATCCATGATCCATCTACGTTGATTAGGCCTACAGTTAGTTATGTTCTTCCTTTTGAGCTTACGATACTTTTAAACTGGGTCTTTTATTAGTTATTATTTACTGAATGCGTCCACTGCCTGTAACAACTAAAATAAACCTGCATGAACTAGGCCCAATAAATGCAGCCTTATTGTACATAAACATAAATAATCGTATTAATCCCAAACCAAATATCTCAGGAAACTAAAATCTCGTAACACCAGAGTTTATGCTAGATTTAGTTTGTAAATCATATTGTTTACCCATTTGAAGCCTTGCAGTTGTTATATATTTGTTAAATAGCAGTTTGGATGCTTTCATTGTGATTATAGCTGGCTGGATTTACAAAAGATTATACAATTGACAGCATTTTACAAAAGGCTTTCAGAAACAAAGCTTGCCTCTTTCTTTGCTTGGACATTCACCGTAAAGGAATTTAAATTTTTTTTTTTTACAGACATGTCTGCTATCAGAACTGTTTAACTGCAGACCTTCATGACTGTGTGTCAAGGTTATCTGAGATTGCAATAGATGCCTTTTACAATATCAGATCTTTTGAACTTTTTATGAAAGGCATGTTTATTTCAGGCAATATGGTACGACTAGAGCACATTAGAGCTGAGACTCGATTCCACAAAGAATCGATTCCTTAAATCGGTCGCATTGGGAATCGAGTCCTTGAATGTTCTTTCCAGCGCTCGCGCATGATCGTCACATTTTTTTAAATGACCCGTATTCAATTCAACAGTGGCGCTAAAATTCGATCTCCAAAAATGTCAATGAAGACATCAATCACCCAGGGCAGCGGAATGACTAAAAACGCACGATTTTTTAAAAGTTACATTTTGTTTAACTTGACATGGCATTTAAAAAAATGTGACGATCATGCGCGAGGGCTGAAAAGAACATTCAAACAAGACGTCTGTCTACTGATGCATGTTTACATCAAACACAAGTGCCGTAGAAAACTGTGAACCAGCCCTTTACACGGTAAGTTAGTTTAGTATTGAGTATTTGATTAGTTAGGATTATATCATATGTATTGTATGGCGGCAAATCAATGACAATAATAAACGAGCGCACAGCTGATGCTGGCGCGCGCGGTAAATGACTTTCGCGAGCGAATAACAGATCTACACGCGAGGAAACGGGAACTCGCGAGCTCATTCAAGCCATGCGCGCCGCGCAAACATCTCCTCTGCACGCAATACAAGCCATCGCGCGGGCGCATGATCATTCCCCACGCTCTCGCGCTCGATCTGCTCTCGCCTGCTGCTTTTGCTCGCTCGAACACTTTTATTTTTGGCAGTCGAGGGGCGGGGCTTACTGTTTTAATAACCTCAAATGTCATTGGTTACATCCCTTTTCCCGGAAGTCACTTGTGATTGGACGCCTGTGATTGTCAATCAAGAGCGGCAAAGGCACGACCCAAAAGCTGGTTGTCAACCACCGTTAAAAACAAAGAAGAAGACAATCACTTGACTTAAGACATGGCTTCATTAACGGAGCAGATGCATGCGAGTTATCACTTAATTTGTTTTTATTTTATTTATTTATTGTTGTTTATTAATGTGTAATGTGATTTAATGCATTGTTAATATAGAATAGATTCTTACCAGAAACTACACTAGTCTTAGGGGTAGTGATTGCATTCTTGTGTTGTTAAGAGATATTTACAGACTGTAATGACAATTCAAGCTTTAGTATTAATTGTGACACTACACCGCAACACTGTTACAAACACTCTTTTTGCTGTAATAATCATATTCATTCTTAGAATCATTCTTAATGATATCTGCGTTATAGAGGTTTGTGTTAAGATAAATACAACGTAAAAGCTGAACCAAATGAGAGATTTAGCAAGTTGATTTTGTAGAGATTTGTAGAGAAGTTTGATTTTGGGCTGTTATAAACTGGATCAAAACAAAACCTCTAAAATGAACTCTTTTTTTTTGCTTCAAGGTGAGCATGGAGCTGATCCATGTCTTTCTTAAGACATGTTGAAATAGCTCTTCAATGGACAGACATTTCCTTGCCCGCAATCCAGCCTGGTTGAATGGGTCTGCATCTAAACCCGATGATAAATCAAGGGCTTTCAAAGACAGTATTCATGTGGGTTTCACTACGTGTAAAAGCACAGAAGATGAACCACCAGGCCACGTAAAGGGAGGTGACAGCCTTGTCTGCGCAAAAAGACATCACTGTAAGGTAAATGGATTCTTAATGCACCTATTATACTACAATCCACCAATTTTTCATGTTCTGTGGCTAACGTGCAGCAGTACCATCATCCATCACTGACTATGCAGGAAGGTTAAGGGCTTTACGAAGTCACAAAGTTAAAAAGAGAAGATCCTCTATATATTTTCAGAAATGGGGATGGGTTTATCTTAGGTGTCCTTGGTATTTTAAATTTGGCAACACTTTGATATTACTTTAGCCTTCTAGCTTTCTATGTATTTGCAGAATATGTCACTATAGGCCTTTATCACACTTCAAACAGGAGCATAAAAACTTCTGCTGCACCCTGTATCACTGTATGTGCCCATAGCACAGCATTGTTGTGATTTATTTATGAAAAATGCAGCACAGATACTTCTAAAGACACCAAACTCAGTTTAAAATTGGGTTAATTGGGTATTGTGAAACAAAATAAAAAGGTGTCATAATATTTCGTGATTTAAAGGGGAGCGTGCAAGCCATACTGTATGTGTATGCGCAGTTCTTCAGAGTCTGATCACCTTATTTTATTGCAGATCTGCAAGAATACAATACAAAAAACATATCACATTAAAGAGCATTATAATAAATCTTAAAACATTAATTACAGCTAAAGTCTATTTTTGGGGGGATTAAATTAAAGGTTTGGGGGAAACAAAGCAATAATGTTCACAATTTTTCATGCACTTATTTTATAATGCAATCATCAATAATTAGATCAAATTGAAGTTGTTTAAATTTCCAGCCTATAGACGATTATTAAAAAAAATAACTGGTTTGATCATCGTAAACGAGTCATATCCTCCCTGGTGGAGTGCAATGATTGGACAGCATTATACTGTAAACAATAATGACTGGTAATATAATGCAAAAATAAATACAAATTATTTTCTCTGGCAGTAACTTTAGCTGCGTGCTGCTCGTTAATAATGACTGGCAACAGCTGACAATCGCGTCTCTCAGATAATGTTACACATTAAAATAAAAGATGACATGCATACTGCCCTGCAAAGGCAAAAGACCTTAACTCGCTAGAGTGTGAAACTGAGAAAAATGACTTTAAAGTTTCTGTTTTGTCCAGACAAAAGTATTATAGGTAGGACTCCCAAAATTTCACAACTAGTTGCTATAATGAATAAATGTTTGTATGCAAAAAATCTTGAGCTCAAAATTGACCTGTGACCCTTGTTTGGCAGTTACTGTATTCTGCCTTTGTATCATGTGCCAAAAATAAGGAGTCGTGCAAAGGCAAAAGGCAGTAACTGACATTTAATCAATATTTGCTTACTGTCCCCCATACTTACATCCATTATAAGAACACCTAACCAAGGTCTGGTCATCATGGTATGTGTTTTAAATTATATAGAAGACCTTTGGTTGTTCTTATTTAGTGCTACGATGATCAGGATAGTGCGGCAACACTAACACAGTTAAACAGTATGACAGATAAGTTACTTTGCAGTACAGTATGTACAGTATGAATAAATACAAGAAATATTTTTACAATAAATATAATTTAATTATAACTGAATACAAAGGTATATTTATTTAAATGCAAAATATAGAGTAATAATTAATTAAACATTAGACCAAGACTTTAGAGATTAGAGACTGCTCATTTTGAAATAGCAATAAACATGAAAAATCCTGAAAGATTGGTAGAAAGCTCAGTTTGTTTTCATACCAAGAGTTCAAAAAATAACACCAATTCAACTTTATAAAAAACAAAAAAAAGTCTGATTTTTATATATATATATATATATATATATATATATATATATAAAATATGATGGATTCTCGTATATATGCTACATATATACATATATGCTCTTTTTAATGCGTTTATTAGAGGTTGAATTCAAATCAAATACTGCCAAACCACCCATAATACTTCTGAATAGGATGTTTTCTTCATAAATTGTATGACAATTATGGAAATACTTGGTTCAGACAGATCACTCAAAGCATATATGAAAATGGAGGCACCCTTATATGGTCAGAAAGGAAGCTTGGGTGTCCATCTAGTGAAAGAGTTTGTTACTGCACCCAAATAAAATCTTACTGAAAGCTAATTTTTTGAGGAGATACAGCAGATGACGTGCATTGCTATGGATTACGGATCTTCCATGGATTATATCGGATTGCATGGAAAGGATGCCTGTGTATTTAATAATTGGTTTTCGGCGTCTGATGTGAGGCGAGTGTCAGCGTCAACGTTAGTGCTAGTTACGTGAACACAGATTCAATTTAGCTAGCTCCGGGCTGTCACTGACATTGACAGATCTGAACCATCGCCCTGAACGAAACTAACAACATTTATGACCACCTAATAGCTTGCATACTATATGGCTTGTTCACCTTGCTTCGTTGATTACATACTTTTGCAGCAGTTTGTCTGGCCAGCAAAGTGGTGGTATGTTGCTCTCGCAAGCTAACGTTAGTTGAATTAAGCAGATGCAATCGAAAATGTATCTTGTTTATAATACATTTTTTGTCTTTATGTCTGCGTTTCAAGGCCATCTCCACCAACATTTTTTCACGAGAGTAATGGTCCATTACGCTGTCACAGAGTAATAATATAATGTTAAACAAGCACTCGGCAGTCTACACTTTATTTCAAAGATGTGTCGTGTATAACTTATGTTACATGGTTTGGTGACAATTAAAGAGCGGCACACTTTGACAGTATGACAAAACCAGAGTACAGTAACATCACAGCGGCACCGTAACATCTCTCTTGATGCCAGGCTAAACAAAGTCAGAACACCTTACCTCAACTTCAGCGTGCTGGAACAAAGGCAAAGAGCCGTAACAACTGTTACGGCGTTCTGCTGTGGTTTCTCGTATGGTTTTGGAAGTTACGGTTGTCATAGACCTTTATTTTCTCGTTAAAACGATCAAATTGACTCACAATATTTATTCACATGATAAAGGAGGTCTCAAATACCACAAAAATGACACTAACTCATTTTTGACCAAACATGATGTTACGGCGTTTTGCCTTTGTAGGGCAGCATAGTAGGGTATCGTGTAAGTCCAAATAAAAAGTTTTAAGTATTGTCGTTTATTGTTAAGGTCAACTTAATTTTCTTGTCAAAACTGGCATCTGTCCATTAACAGTAATGCAGGCAAAATTCCTTTACGCTACCAATCGGAGCAGGATGTGACATCATGCGGACTGTGATAAAGGCCTATACAACTGTTTGTCACATGTGAGATGGAGGTCACATAATATCATGCATTCTCATGGCCTTATTTTGTATATCTATAGATAAAATTAGGCCTGTTATGATTCCTCGAATAAATTGGAGTACTCGATTTGAAAAAAATCCTCAGAAATTACATGTTTTTCAAATAAACATCTTCATTATATTTTTCCTTATATATTTCCCAACTCACATTCTTTTGGAGTCATTATCTATAATTTTCATCAGCTTGTACTTGTCAATTAACTATACAACTATTATCATAGATCTTTCCTCAAAGTAATTCCTAAACTTCAATCTCATGATCTTATTTTTTATCTCTTGTTCTTTTTAGACAAAAACTTAAATTTTGTAACGTTAAACAATTATTTACTTTTAAACCCACATTAACACCAGAAATTTCTGTTCAAAAGCTCAGCTTGTTTCTGTTCTTCTCTTCAAATACCCCGAAGATAATGTTTTGCTATACAATTACTTTCGGTCATTTTACCACTCTCTGTGTTTACTAGAGAAGCAACAGGCTTTCTATTTATATCTCTGTGTGTCTGTGTCTAAAGGAGGGTATAGATTCCAAAGGAAGGGGCTGCTACTCCCTTCTCACTCAGTTATCTTTCTCCTTCCCTTTTTAGTTTAACTCAAATCAGATTCTTTTTTCTTCTTTTTTTATTTTTCTCAGATTCATTTCTTTTAATTTTCTTTTTCTTTAAGTTTAACTCAGATTAGTATCCTCAAATATTTAAACAGCTTTACGGTCAAAATCAAAATGGCCCGCGATTCTAGCTCCTATTCCATTGATACCCTTCTTCTAAGGGTTCAATCCTCTGCGTATTTAAACGTTTTAGGGTTTCTTCGTATCTCTATATACTGCACTGAGCTAACCCGGAGCACAGACCCGCCACTTTAAACCGCTATAAATCACCGCTTGTCACACTATCCTCGTTCCCTTCTGAAACGATTCTTCGTTGTGTTGGAAATATGTAGAGATAAATCTGCCATCGTTTTTACAGTCTCATCATAATCCAACCACCTCCCAGTCATAACAAGCTAATTGCTAAATCGCCTTACAGCTAATTCTAAATATTCGACTAAATGGTCTTCTTTCTAAAAAAGATCCATCTCCATCCCAGCATATCAAATAGTTTTAGAGGTTTACTTTTCAGAGAAACTCAAATAAGTCAAATTAAATTGAATAACTTAATTTAATTAAATTTTCCTTAATTTTAATTGTTTTAATTTATGTCTGACACATATATTCTTTGGCAATACATCTGGTAAAAATAACACAGTTCTTTTAAGCAGTCTCAGTCAATGTCTCAAATCATCAGGCAGACTTAAACTTTTTATAATAGAAAAAGTCTTACCTGGAATGACTGAGACAAATGCCTGAAGATGCGATCCTGTTCGTGACGCCAAACTGTAGATTCTAAAAAATCATGCTTCCCCCATAATTGTTGAATCACGGAAGCTACACCTGATATCTTGCCAAGAGATTTATTATTTGAACATGTGTCATATGTCAGACAGAGAGAAACTCAGGCATATAAGAATAAAGCTACATGAGAGAAGGTCTTCATTCTAGATTTCTCTATTCCCCATTATCTATCTTCTCACCCCATCATGCTAGATGTAAATGGTTCCTGGGTTTCTCCTCCCTTACCCCATAATCTCTATGTTTCCTCCTTCCTCTCACCCCCTCATCATGCCTTAATGCTTCTCTGAAGTGGTGCAGTAAGATCTAGCTTATATACATCACAGAGAGACTTACAACTTCCATGTAAGGTAACAAAACGTTGCTTTGAGCTTCTTAAAATTAGAACATATATGTCATATGTACACGTCATGTCACACTCCACTCCCATATTAAGAACTCTCCTTGTTGTTTACATTAGGGATACACTTGCATCAGTGGAAACATTCCTTTCCCTGCAAAGAACATGTTACATAGCACACATACCTCCAAGCAAAATATAGCTCTACCAGCTCTCTGTTCAGTACACATGTACAAACATAGTCTGACTTCACAAAATATATTATGAAATTATAAAGAAAATTAATAAAGAAAAATAATACAAAAAAATAACATTAAACAGTCAATTTTCAGTCTTCAGATGTGCCCAAACGTCTACAGTCAACGTTAGTTTCTCTGGGTCTCGTCTACAATCGACGTCCCTGAACGTCTACAGTCGACGTTAGTTTCTCTGGGTCTCGTCTACAGTCAACGTTAGTTTCTCTGGGTCTCATCTACAATCGACGTCCCGAAACGCCTACAGTCGACATTAGTTTCTCTGGGTAACGTCTATAATTGACGTCCTCGAATGTCTACAATCGACGTCCCCGAACGTCTACAGTCTACATTAATAATATCTTTATACTCTAGCTCTGCGTCTACAGTCGACAACTGGCTTTGAGTTCACAATCCCTAACTAACTTGCTGCCCAGTAACCGACAGACTTCAGACAATGCCTTCGAATATGCTTTAATCAAGGCCGGAGGATCTCAGACAAATTTCAGAGAGAATCCCATCCGCAAAAGGAATACAACCGTTTTTATAGATTAGGAGCATGGCGAAAATGACATGATACATTACATAATTACCCAAACATTTGTTTGGTTCTTCATAGGCACACCCTTCTGTTACTAAGTAGAAGCAAACTCTGTTTTCTTGATTACTTCATAAACACAAGGTTTCAAACCTAGACATATGTCTTGTTTCATTTCCCATATTTGTTATGTTTAAACTAAGTCACGATTTTTCGACCAAAGAGTTTGGAAACATTTAAGATTTCAAAAGCCTATGAATGTTGTTCCTGCAAGAAAAATAAAAAATCCATCACACCCCACATTTATTTTGCATATTTGTCACACTTAAATTATTCAGATCATCAAACAAATTTTTATATTACACAAAGATAACCCAAGTAAATAAAAAATAACAGTTTTTAAATGATGATTTCATTTATTAAGGGAAAAAAGCTGTCCAAACCTTCCTGGCCCTATTTGAAAAAGTAATTGCCCACAATTCTGCAAAGAAGAATGGGCCATAATTCCTCCTCAGCGATGTGAAAGACTCATTGGCAGTTATAGCAAACACTTGATTGCAGCTGTTGCCGCCAAGGGTGGCACAACCAGCTATTACTAGATTTAGGGGGGCAATTACTTTTTCACATAGGGCAAGGCAGGTTTGGACAGTTTTTTTTCCTTTAATAAATAAAATCATGTAAAAACTGCATTTTGTATTTACTTGTGTTATCTTTGTGTAATATAACAATTTGTTTGATGATCTGAATCATTTAAGTGTGAAAAATATGCAGAAAAAAAATCAGGAGGGGGCAAATAATTTTTCACAACACTGTATTTTTAACAATCTTGTTCTATAAAACAATATGATTAGTTGCTTTTGATACTTTGAAAACGTGCAGACTTTTAGAAAATAAACTCTTAAATCTTAACACTTTGCACATTCTCACTGTCTAACAAGGTCCCACTGTGGATATTCATCACATGACAATTTGTCATTTATGTCTCTTTTTTTTTTAAAGTCATTAAGATTCCTACCAGTGTCCTTTCCAGCACATCTTAATGAATTGTGCTTAAAATGCTTGATTTCACTCTATTATCATACTTTTAAATATTTAAATATTCAATTTATTTGTATGATGGATTGTCATGCAGTAGTTTAAGACTCAAGGTCTGGGTCTGTGGCAAGGGCACATTATCAAGTCATTTGAAAAGCCAAAAAAAAAAAAAAAAAAAGAAGATAAAAAGGTTTTTATTGTGACCTGCATACAACAAAAATAAAAAGTTCTGTTAAAAAATATTCCTGCTAAAATCAACGCCTGATATATACAAGAATGAACTTAAAAGAAACGCTTATAGGGCATATTGCAGTTTTTTTTTTAAAAGAGGAGATGGGACTTTTCTGCTGCTTCGATAAACCACACTGTCAGTCACAATACCTTCATCGGTTCGCCCGGTTCATTCGGCGGGAAACATGATGGTCACGGATCCGTCAGAGATCACTTAGTGCATCTGTTTTACAACATGTGCCTTGTCTTAATTTAATTCATAAACATATCCTACATAAACTTTTAATGTAATGCATTTATGTGTTTGTAATTAGTCTGCAGCCGAAACTTACCATCATAAATGGTTCTATAATTTATTTTCAATCTGTACAAAAAACACTTTTAATTTTAATTTTTATAACTTTTATAATTTTTATGATTATTATTAATTTTGTCAACAAAATGGGGCCATTCAAAGCCTTTATAAAGACCTCCTTCCTCTGGAAACTGTCTCCTAATGGCTGACACAACACATGCAGGTAAGGGTCAAATACTAGCTTTGCTATTGCCTGATACATGATAATAATCTGTACAATATTGTGATCTGAGCACAGTGTTACATATCGTCAGCTAACGTATATCTATAAGCTAACACTGGGTCTCTCACCAAGACACCTGCCCTGTTCTTCTCACACCACAACTCACACCACAATTTGTCTCCTATGACTGTTGTTCTAATCCTGGCCTGTTCCAGCTCTCTTGGAGCTCATAATTATATGGCTGAGGTCCGTCATACGAGTAAACATTTACAATTTCCTCAGCGTCCGAACTTTCATTGCGATCAATTCCAGGCTGTACTCCCTCCCGTTACATCACTTCCGGTTTGGCGGTTTTCAGATGCGGAAGTAAAATTGTCTCACAAAAACGACGGCATTTTATAAGTAGGCTATATTAAAGTCCCTGTAAAGGCAATTCTAAAAAAAAAATCTAAACACATTATTAATGTTAGAAATGTATTGCTAAAACATATTACAAAGACTGTGAACTGCGAAGTACTGAATTGTGGAGTTAGACCGTTAAACAGTTTTTCACCATTGCTATTTTCCGGATTTTTTGGGCGGGGCTAAAACGGGGGCTCGATGACGCACTGGAGCCCCTGAGCTCCTGGACACGCCCCTACTTGATGACGCACTGGAGCCCCTGAGGCTGGCCGCTCACAATATAAACAGAGCACGTTCGCATCAGTTTGGCGCTCAATCGCGAGTTACTGTCAGTACTATTATTAGTTACAGCCTACAGTTTGCTAGTTAGCTATGCCTTCGTCACGGAAATGCGTACTACCTGGATGCGATCATGTACGAAACAGATCGGTGTCCTTATTCAAATTTCCTAAAAACGATCACATCAAGAAGAGGTGGATTAATTTTGTGAAGAGCCACCTTGATGGAGAGCTGAGGATCACCACCAAAACCCGCCTCTGTAGTGATAGTTTTATAAACTTTCGTCGGAGACAACTGGGATGCTCTGATAATCCGAATGGTGAATGGGGCCGAACCGACTATCTCCCGCCTCGGCCTTCATCCTCCCGTCGCGCCGAGACCCGGTGCCATCCTCGGCAGTGCGTGCCCACCAATGAGTGTAAGCTGCCTTGTGTGCTTATGTTATAATTATAGTAGGTAGTCCACAGTAACTACTAAATTCTGCAACCCTCTAACGTGATTTTTTTTGTTTATTTATATGAGGCTGGCCGCTCCCTAACAATATAAATAGAGCACATAGAGCGTGGTTTCAGCACAGCCAGCGGACACGCCCCCAGCGTTTGAGAGCAGAGACCACTGCTCATTTTTTCAAGATTTTGATAGCTTATTTTATGTACTTGCCGGCTTTTTTTATCATTCAAATTTGGCTGGGTGGCTAATAGCCCATTTTTCTGTGATATGACAAACACATACTTAATTTTGACTTTACAGGGACTTTAAAGAGAATCTAGTTCGTTTCTACATAATTGTTCTATACATTGACTCACTGGGCACTGTAACCTGCAAAATGCCATTTAATTATTGAAGGATCAGAACAAACATTCAATCGTACACAAATCATGATAATTTACAGATTCCAGTCATCATATGATTGCCTATGCTCTATTTGAACTGATCCACATGTGGCTGTGGCAGTAGATTTAAATTTCTCTGAGGCATCATACAAACCCAGAAGTTTCAAATAGTTGATTTTATCTGCATAATTGCAGTGCAAGACACTCGTGCCAGCACCACAACACATTCTTTGCCTTGGTAAAAGGAATGCAAATAAAAACCATACAATTCAAATCTCAGTACAATGAAAAACTCTTATTGTTATGCCATTTTTATTGAAAATAAAACCTTTCAGAGCTGAAATGTGATCGGAAAAGGGATGAAGAATGGGTTCAAACTTGCATCAGTCGAGTCACAAGTAAGCGGCACCTGCCTTACTCTCCACGACACTGATTCTGTTATGAGTGAGATTTATTTTGTAACTTTGTCTTACTCAATCAGACAATAGTTAGTGGAGTTAGTAAATAGCATCTGCCAACAAGGCAGGCTATTTGCACTTAGTGTAAATAGACACTCTGTCTGCATCCAAAATCGCAAACTTCCCTACTATACAGTAGGCGAAAAACGATACGTGACAAAAGAAGTATGTTTGAATTCACAGTACTCATTAAAGAGTAGTCAAAAAAAGTACTCAGATGACCTACTATTTTCCGGTGAGATTCTGAAGTGTGCATACGATGAACACTACGATCCCATAAAACAACGGGAGAGGATTTGTGAATGCCAGTGAAAGCAACGCAACTGATGCTGATACTGTAGGTCACATGATAATGACAATATGGCATATCTTGATAATGATAACAAGGGCGTAGCCATTATTTCAGAAGTGAGTGTAATAATTTTTTTCTGTCTTTTGATTAATTTACATGTTTGATTTGTTCTTATCTCTTGCTTTTAACTGGCTAAGAAATCAAATACACTGCTGAACAACCAATAATTTGTGTTCTATAATTATAATTAATAATTATTTATAAAATTTCCTATATTTTCCTAATGACAATTGTATGATTAGTTTATGTGCTACAAATACAGTCATCATGGATTTTATATACGGTTTAAAAAAAAAAAACACTTGATGAGGCTTATTGTCACAGAATAAGGCAGAAACTGCCTGGAGTAATGGCTGTTGGAAATTCAGCTTCCTTCACAGGAAAAATAGCATTTTAAAATAGAAAAGTTATTTTTTGAATTGTAATATTTCACAGCATTCATGTACTGTATTTTGCAGTAAGTGCGGTATTATCCACCTTATTCCTGACAACCTTCCGGTCTGGGGAACTTCCATTCAAAAAGGCTGAAACTAATAATTTCAAATCATAAGGCTGCCCTACACATAAAGCTGATCCGTCAGTTTGACTGGGTGAGCTGTCAATTTTCCTTCATGATTTTCAGGCATCATGAGAATAACGTTATACTTGGTATTTTAACGTGACATGTTATAACAAAATCTATGGCAAGAGCTCTTTTCAGTCACTGCTTTCTTTTCCTCATTATTATTTTCTTTTTTCCCTTTGGAATCCGCTATAAAAGTATGAAAAAGGACAACATATACTGCACATTTGTGGTCTTCTCCCGAATTTAATTTACGATATATTCCATTAATTATTCACTGGAATGCACAAAGAATCTCTCGTTATTCTCCTCAAATCCTCACGTCTCCTTCCAGGTTTGTTTTCACAGGTAAATACAACTTATAATCTGTCAAAATGACTTCACGGAAATCATTTTGAAATAGTATCACGTAATGCTGAAGTTAATGAACATTTTTGATTAAGGCAACATAAGTTACATAATACAGATATATATTACTACAAAGATATTTAACCAAAGACTCGTGCTTTTGGGGTTATTTGGTCTGTTGGAAGTACATTGTTGATGCTTTTACACTTAAATTTCCTTTTAATGTTCAATAGTTGAAGGGTGAGTAGATTAATGTCATCTCATTGTGACACTTTTTTAACGTATTGCGTTCATAGAGTGAGCCTTTCACTGATTGTTTACAGCTTAACGGAAGTTACACCCATAATTCACGCAAAGCTTCATGAGGCGTAGGAATAAGGTGGATAAGATACATTTTTTTTTTAGTTTTGAGCTTTGAACAGTATATCTTACGCGATTAATCAACCGAATCAGTCAGCTACATAAACATGCACTAAAAAATCCCCAGAATGCTAGTTGACGTTGAAGCAATGATTAATTAGTCACACTGTCAAGAGACACAACACTCAGATGCTCACCTGTCCACTCCAATGGCTGTCAATGTGAATACTGACACATACACCGTCACAGGCTGAATGAGGAACACCAGGTAGCACATGAATCTTCCAAAAACCCACCCGCGAGGGTTAAAAGCATATGCCAGGGTAAAGGGCACACATGTGGCACATATCAGCATGTCGGAAAATGCCAGGTTACCGATGAAGAAGTTGGTCACGTTGTGCATTTTTTTGGTGTGGCAGATGACGTAAAGCAGCAGATAGTTCCCGAAAACTCCCACCAGGACCACAAGAGCATAGCACGGGATGATGAGAGGTTTAAAAGACTGAACGAGCTCCACGCCAACAAACTGCGGATTGCGCTTAGTCGTGTTCGTCGACTGCAGCACAACTTCGTAGATTTGACCCATGCTGGAATTTTCCATTGTGACGTTTTCCAAGCAAGACGTGGGCACGGGAGTGCTGAGCCATTCACCACCACTGCCATCCATCCTGGAATACTGCTTTCGGAGACCTGAAGGGTGGGGGTTTTGGAATATTAATAAGGAAAGAGATACATTTTGGTTAGCCGTCTTTATGAATCAACTCTTGAGCTAAAATTCAAACCAGTAACAGATGGGCTGAAATGGCCGTGAAGAGGAAGTGAGCCACTTGAGTAGGCCTATGTCCTGTGGGGGCGTGTGGTGCCAAACATATAGGTGCTAGTTTGTCATGAAAGTTTGGTTGGCTCATATAACGAAGTCTTATAAAGTTTTTCAAACTTTAATGAGCACTGAAAGTTCCTGTTCTCAATACCATTTTCCGAATTGTAAGAGATGCAGAAGTCACTCCCAAAAGCCCTTCAACGCAAGCTTGACTTTCTTCGGAAGTCAGGATACTCATACAAATTAATCAGCGGGACTCAAGATTTGTGTGTTCCTCTCGCTCTGTCAGTCCAAACAGCAGTAAATAGAAACTCCTAAAGGCACTAATGAAAGCCAGCATGATTTGAGTCAAATGTGTCTCGGCTGCAAACACGCGTGGGCCTTGCCTCCTCAAAGGGTGCTTGCCATTGAAATGCAAATAAACCTCATTCACTAGCACCCTCTAATTAAGTGAGTAAATGGTTCATTGATTAAGCATAAATGCTCATTGGTCTTTCCTGTAACAAGCTACTGCAAAGCAGTGATTGTGTTTTCTGTTGTTTTTTCTCTCTCTTTAGCAATCATTCAGTTGTTACAAGAGCAGTAGATACTGCCTAATTCATTACTTGCTCAAATGCGTATCTTGTCATTGTCGTCTTCAATCAGGGCTTTTTGCAGAAGGAATTTTTCATTTGACACATATTCAGAAATACCCATTTGACAGTGATCAAATTCAGCAAGTAATTTTAAACAGAATAACGAGCTAAATGTCTGAGACAACTTATTTAATTAGCTTAAACCTTCACATTCAAGGATAAGATGGGATACATAAGTCAAGGGTGTCGACTGGTAGAGTTAGATGAACAATAAATTAACAAGCCCTCACTGGATGATATTGAATATTTAGAATGCTTTTGCAGTTATTTGAATTTGAGTGACGTTACATGAATATTTCCGTAATCTCAGCCCTAGTCTAGACTAAGCCAGTTTTTGGCCTTAGTTTAATTAGGGCATTAAAGTAGCTTTCATTAACGTGTCTCAGAAAAAAAAAACACATTGCTGGTTTACATCTTGAGACAAAACAATGGCATTGACATATTTTAAGATGTATCATTGCAAGTTGCTTTCATTTAAAACCGCTCAAACATTAATTTTAGTCTGGCAAGCTTAAGCCTTGTCTGTGGGTTAAAGTCACAGTTTAAGTTTGCTAAAAGCCATGCCACTTGCCTTGTGACTTGTTTAACAGTGTTGAAAATAACTGTTAAATTCTTTGGTTTAAACCTCTTTTCCAAAAATGGCATTGCTTGATTTGATTAATTTCAGTGATTAATTTAATGTCTTTTCAATGAATCTCATCAAAGCAAAGATTCACCAGTTCGTTTGCATTATTATTACTCCAGGTCCGTAGCCAGCCTATTGAAAGGGGGGGTTCTTTTTTTCCAAAAAGTGGACCTTTTTGCTTTTTTTCTCCTCATTTTGTATTTAATTATGAGGTTCAAATACTTAATTTTGGTGACCTTTTATGTACTAATTAGTAAAAAAAAAACAAAAAAAAAACACTCAGCATCACCAGCAAGCACCGAACCATGAGCTTAGAACGAATCATTAACGCCTTAATACGCGTTAATAGGCTACAATATTTTTGTAAGTGGTGCTCGTTACCTCAAGGGGGGTCCGGGGGAAAATTTTGTACATTTTAAAGATAAATTCATTATTTATTCATTAAATTTTAAGAAGTGAAAACAAGCTTCCATATACTATTTTGTCCAAATTGTTTCTCTGAATGAAAAACACACACCCTCTAAAGCAGTGGTCTCAAACTCAGGCCATATCCACACTAATACGTTTTCGTTTTGAAATGTATTTTTCTCTCCGTTTTGTCCACACTGAGACAGCGTTTACATGAGAGCAGAAGTGTTTTAGACCAAATGGTGACTGCAGTGGATGGTGAGATATTTTACTAAATAAAATTATTCTGTCAGAAGAATTGCGCGATAACTTCATTATTTATTTTTCCATCTGAATCATATCTTTTGTGGGGTTTTACCAACGCTATCTCACGACCAATTCGTACGAATTTGTACGAGTGATTAAAAGGTGACTAATTCGTACGAATTTGTACGACCTCACTCGTACGAATTTGTACGATTTGTCTAAACCCACGTGATGGGAAGGTTTAGGGGCGGGGTCAGGGGTAGGTCATTCGTATGAATTCATACGATTTTAGCAAATCGTAAAATATGTACGATTTAGCAAAAAACGTACAAATTCGTACGAGTGAGGTCGTATGAATTGGTACGAATTAGCCACCTCGGAAAATTCGTACGAATTGCCGTGAGATCGGGTTGGGTTTTACGCATGCGCAGTAAAGGTGAATTTAGCGTTTTCATGTGTTTTTCAAAAGTTTCTCATCCACACTGAAACGTCCGAAAACGCCTGAAAACGCTAGTATGGACGGAGAGCGTTTATAAACGAAAACGCCGTTTTCAAATGTCTCCGGATTAATGTAAACGTAGCCTCAATTCCTAGAGGGCCACAGTTTTGCTTCAACCATAATCAAGCACACCTGATCAAGCTAAACTGTGCAGAGCTGTGGCCCTCCAGGAAAGCTATTTTAGACCTATCAAGATATGTATTGATTCTTGTTAAAATATTTGTGAACTCTTTTGTGAACTCTTTTTTTAAAAAGCTATATATCCCAGGTCTAGTTATAACACACAGACACACAATGTTTGCTTGCCGGCACCCTGACCCTACCTAAAACAGCTCTTGATATCTATATTATGATTAAATAGGCAGGCATGTGAGGTGTGTTATTCTCAGCCTTCCGCATACCCCAAAAAACAACAACAAAAACATTAAAACATAACTGTGGTGAGCAATGCAGGACAAAACATTTCCTCTACAACATTACTATCATCATGTTCCTAATTATGCAGACAGAAAATGTCAAAATTCCAGTAAACTCTGTCACCAAGAAGCTGTTCTCTTCAAGGTTGTTAGATGCTCTTTTGACGGATATGCAGGCTATGAAACAAGAAATCCAAGGTCTTATTTCAATCATTTTTTTTATTAAATAGGGATATGACATTAAAAATCACTACTGAGAGCTTCCCATCAGGGTGTGTGATGCCTTCATTTTCTAGTGGAGCGGGTCATTGTGACTTTTATTGTTATAGCCCTATCCTATTATGCCCTTTTACGCAGTCTTGATTTTTTTTTGGGGGTGTACTAGAATGTTTTCATGCTTGATGGTTCAAAAAATTCATTATTTTTCCCATTTTTTACATTATTACAGCACTTCTCTCTCCAGTCTGGCTCGAACACGCTGATATGAAGCCCCTCCTTCCGAAATATGAAATGTTCTATGATTGGTTAGCTGGCCCAGTGTGTCCCATGTTTTGAAAATGGGACATTTAAGTACCCTGTCTGTCTCAGTACATGTCACAGAGTCCTTGTTTAATGTCACTCACACTTCTGAGTTCGTCGGCCTGTTTCATGTGTCTGTTGGATTGCTTTACTGGATTTTGACCCTTGCCTGGACTGTTTTGTGAGTACGGATTACCCCTAATAAACTACTGCAATTGGATCTACCTTTTCCCGTGTGTGTTCGTGACAGTTTATTGACAAATTGTAATTCACAATATTAACTTCTTGTTTAATGATCTGTATAAAATGAATACCACATGTTTTAAAAAACAGCACTCTTGCTTAACTATACCATATTATAGAACACAAGACGAAACTGCGCTAATATTTACACATGCACACGCGAATCGACTTTCTCCTGCCGCAGTCTGTACTTTCTGCATGTCTTGATTGACAGATGTCTCGTCCAATCAGAGTTAAGGCATTCCATTCGCGAATCGCCACATATACCTTTTCTATTTTGTCTGACTTGTTGTTGTGTTTTCTGACTTGCTAATTTGTTTTCAGGTTTGTCATTGTGTTTTCGTTTTCATTTCGTTTTTTTATGGTTTGTTTTGAATCACACTGCCAGACTTTAGAGTAGATGTGGTAACGGGACGTATGTCTCCGTTCCTCCCTATCAGTTCGGTCACTCTCAACGTACGTCGTGACCGACTAATAGGAATGGCTACCAAAGCGCCACAGCTGCTGCACCCCTTCCAGCGCCCTGTGCAAGCCTCTACCCCTTCTTGCCTGGAAGGACAATAGGAGAGGGCTAACACAGAGTATGCCTGTCACTGTTGTTCTGTGATAACCCATATAGTGAGATTATTGGATAACACTGGGAAAGAGTGCCCTTTCTGTTAGGAAGGAGAACCCTGCGGAAGCCACATTCTTTGAAGGAGTTATGTGGAAAATGCATATGGACTAACTCGATGGTTGTACTACATATGAACTACTGGGTGACTTAGCCCAAGGGAAACAGCCGTGGAAAAATATACACATATGGGATCCCTGTAGGGTCACACATATTTGACTCCGCCTAGATCCAGTTTTCAAGGATTCAGTGGATAAAGGCCTAGTGCCTCACGCTCTGCCATGTCTGGGCCGAGGGTGTTGGAAGACTCACAGGTTTTTGACTCTGGAGCAATAGGAAGCACAGTAGGGTGCAGCAAGCCCCCTACTTCTTCTACCCGTCTAGGGTGAGTACACAGGAGGAGACCGACTCTACACGTAGGCTATAAAATCTAGGGAACATGTTAGGTGTCGCCCATCCCGCAGCTCTACAGATATCTGTTAGCGAGGAGCCACGTGTCAGCGCCAAGGAAGATGCAACACCTCTCGTGGAGTGAGCATGCAACCTGAGCGGGTAGGGAACGTCTTGTGCTTGGTAAGCCAAGACGATGGCATCCACTATCTATTGGGCCATCCTCTTCTTGGAGACAACCTTTCCCTTCTGCTGGCCTCCGTAACAGACAAAGAGCTGATCTGAGGTCCTGACGTACAAATGAAGAGCGCGAATGGGACAGAGCAAAACCAGGGCTGGGTCTGCCTCCTCCAGGGGCAACACTTGCAGGTTCACTACCTGGTCCCTGAAGGGAGTGGTAGGAACCTTGGACACATAGCCCAGTCTCAGTATAACGTGGTTGTCACCTGGCCTGAACTCTAGGCACGATTCGTCGACCGAAAATGCCTGCAGGTCCCCTACCCTCTTGACAGAAGCCAGTGCAATCAGCAGCAGAGACTTCATGGAAAGAAGCTTTAGGTCTGTTGTCTGCAGATACTCAAAGGGAGCATCCTGAAGTGCTCAAAGCACCAGGGAAAGGTCTCAAGAGGGTATGGATGGGGGTCGAGGAGGTTTTAATCGTCTCGCCCCCCTAAGGAACCTGGCGACCAGGTCGTGCTTTCCTACTGTTTTGCCATCTATGTGGTCGTGATATACTGAAATAGCGGCAGCATGTACCCTGAGGGTGGAGGGAGACAGCCTTCGCTCCAACCCTTGCTGCAAGAAGGAAAACACGGACCCTATCAAACATCTTCGGGGGTCTTCCCGGCGAGAAAAACACCACTCGACAAACAGGTTCCACTTCAAGGCATATACACGTGGACGGCGCCCTTGCAGAAGTGATGGTGTTAAGTATCTCTGGGGGTCACCTAAAACCTCTGCGTCTCGTCCAGGGACCAGACATGGAGTTTCCAGACGTCCGGACGCAGGTGCCAAAGGGTGCCCCGTCTCTAAGTCAGAAGATTCTTCCTCAGAGGAGTGGGCCAGGGAGGGACTGTCACGAGGAGCATTAGATCAGGGAACTAAGTCCGGGTGGGCCAATAGGGAGCCACCAGAAGGACCTGCTCCTCGTCCTCCCTGACTTTGCACAGGGTCTGTGCAAGTAGGCTCACTGGGGGGAATGCATATTTGCGGAGGCCCCGTGGGCCAGCTGTGTGCCAGCGTCTGGCGGCATGACAATGTGATTGCTACCAGGTGAGTGCCGTAGGATGCCACGCCCATCTCGGGACTCTGCCGTGAAGCCAGTGCTGAAGCGGCCTCATATGAAGCAGCCCGAGCAGCTTGAGGCCAGCGGTGGAACACAAACAAAACAAAACAAAGGATTCTCCAACCGGCCCTATTCCGGGGCAGGGAGCGGTGCGGTCACGTCTCCCGAAGAGCAGTCCCATCCATCTCCTTGTCGTTCTCCCTCATGTCGACCAGACACAGCCAGAGATGGCGTTCCTGAACCACCAAGGTGGACATCGCACGACCCATTCACCGCGCGTTGACCGTCTCGGGTACCGCTGACACACCCGAAGGAGGCAGCGGCGCTGAGTCATCGTCCGCGGATCGATCGACAGCAGCGATTGGCATCTGTTCATTATTTGGAGCGCCGACGGAAACGACTGGTACACACCGCGAGGATGGTCCAGCACGTTCCATTGGCAGCTCTGCTGGCTGCGGAGTGTGAGAGAGATGAGGGTTCCTAGGGGGTTGGTTCCCCGAAGGAAGCACACTCACCATAATCCTCAGGTCTCCCTTGTCACAGCCCAAAGCAGATCGAGGCTGAGGCACCGGGACTCCGCCACTTTGCAGGGACGAGAGTCTCGACCGCAGCTCGGCGATGGTCATCTTCCCACAATGGGTACATGACTCATCCACAAAGGCTGCCTTAGCCTGTTCGAGGCCCAGACACACAAGGCAGCGATCGTGACCATCCCGCGATCCCAGGTAACGACCGCATCCAGAAACACACGGATAGAATGTCATCTTTAATAAAGACACGTTCTGTCTGTGTAAGCTCTTTTAGGGACTGTCCTCACTGGTGCTGAAGCACACAGGGGAACGGCCACCGCGAACACAGACAGCAATGTGCACCTGTCTGTGAGCTGTCTCTCTCTCGCTGGAAGTCTTACCAGCTGTAAAAACAGCTTTTGAGCGCTTTCATCATGCACCTTACCAGCTGTTAAAGCAGCTTTTCTTTGTTTGCTCACTGGAACAAAAAAAAAAAAAAAGAGAGAGAGAGAGAAGACCGCTCGCGCTGCTGTGCTGTGACCCCCGCACCGGAATAGAGAGGTCCAAGAAGGCTCGTAGTTCACAGAGACCGCAGAGAGCATTGAAGTGCTTGGCTCTGAAGCAAAAAGCTGAAGTGCAATCGCACCTTCTGCTCATTATATACCCGCGCTGCAAGACTGAACAGCTGATCCAACTGATTGCACGCCAATGTGCATTGGCTTGTTTAGTTTTACTCGAAGTAGATTGACCTCTCTAGCAAGATTCCTATTAGTCGGTCACGACGTACGTTGAGAGTGACCGAACTGATAGGGGACACTTGTTATTACGGTGGCCATTAAGTGAACTGCAACCAACAACCTATTGCTGATGCACACGTAAAGGAAACTGAGTGCAATTCTAGAATCGAAAAAGTAATATTTTATTGGATATTCAAGCCTTAAGGTATTTCCAAACACACAGGAGGACAGTGCCGTGGATATTGGCAGAACCCATTTCTACACATCAGGGCATCAGCTGTATTTTCCTGGGAATTCATGACTTGTATCTTATATCTGTCACGTTTTGAGTTTGTTTGTTCATGTTTCGAGGTTTTTTTTTTTTGGTTCTGTTAATGTCTGAGGGTATGTTTACACGACAATTAAATGCTTAAAACAGAGTTTTTTTTTTCTTTGAGTTTTCCGTGTACAGGCGACACCATTGTCAAAACGATCCCCATTCACACTGATCTGCGAAAACAACTAAAAACGCTGTTTTCTGTTGCCAGGCCATTGGATGGCGATGAAGCACTTTAGACTGAACACGTATTCACATGTGCATGACGTCATCATCTCCAGAGATTCACATTTTTATTGTTTACACATAGACCGTTATCAAAAACTTGCTATTTGAAACCCGTTTTCAAAACTTTGCATTTTCTATCTATCTATCTATCTATCTATCTATCTATCTATCTATCTATCTATCTATCTATCTATCTATCTATCTATCTATCTATCTATCTATCTATCTATAGGCTAGCCTATATGTATCTATCTATTATCTATTTCTATCTATGCATCTATTAATGTGTCACTATATGTATACTCTGTCTGTCTCTAGCCTATATCAGTCAATGTGTAAATTTAAATGTAAGCCTAAATATAACTAAACAAATCGCACTATAAATGTCACTATATCACCAAAAATCCGCTATCTCAAACACCTCTCACAAAAACCCACGAGGTCAAGATGCGTTGACTTCACTTTTATACAGATGTGCGATTGTGTGGTCTGTTCCCGACCTTGTCAATCAAACGCTGATTCGGCGGACCATGCCACCTGTCGAAACACTCCGAAGCTTCATTTAGCCGTAGTCACGTGACATGGGTGTTTTGAATCACGCTTCTGATCAGTGTTTCGAAACATCTGCGCTTCGGGATCTCGAAAAGCTTCGGAACGTCAGTTTCGCGTCAGCCATACCTAAATATTCCTGAGTTTTGAATTAAAAATAAAGTTTTTCCTGGATTCTACACTACTTCGTCGAGAGTGTCTTTAAGATACAGCGTGACAATATCATGCACTGTGCTTCTGGTGTACACTGAAATATACAAGACATATGTAAAATAAGCTACAATAAAAATTAGAAGGTGATATGGTTTGAAATTAGCTATGTGAGCGTAAAGGATTTGACAGATTATCCATTTTTATGTGAACCATACCTTTAAGGTCTAAAAACATAGCCCTGATGAAGTCTTAACCTAGAAGTGACACCTTTTCCTACCATAACATGGCAAATGAAATGCATGAGTAATGATCAAATATTTGATGGCATGCATTGTTCATGCAACAATTCCCCTCCTCCAAACAACATTCTTTTCCTTTTAAATGCAAATTAAATTGATCAATTGATATAGTGTCAGAAAAGACCTTCTCAAAGCCGTTGACATCTTTTGTCTAGCTTAACACATTAAGTTCCATTTCAACAGTATTCATTGTGAATCAGTCTCACAGAATTGCATGAGAAAGCAGGGAGATTAAAATCAATCAGTTATTTTGTTAACCAAAGCAGTGAAGTAAATCATATATTTTACAATATGTTCACTTTTCTCAACAAAAAGACATGTTTCAAAAAAGCGTGAACCAAATAAAATACAATTTAATGCCATTATTTATTTACTGACACAAAAAGTCATGTGCTTAAGATTATGCAGTCTGTGATGTCCAGTGTTGGACAGTAATGGATTACTATTAAAGTGTTATAGTAATAATTTTAATTTTTTTGTCGTCTTAACCCCTACTGATTTGAAGTCCACCAATTCAATCATCCCTAGATTATTTTTTGTAATCTTTATGATTAGTGCACGTAAACATTATTGGCAAATGTAAATTGTAGCATATTCTGACTATACATGGCTTGCCCATATACATCCGTTTGATCCTGATATATAATATACCCAACTTATTCTTACATGGGATGTTTTTTCATCCAGGGAAGACAAAATGTCAACAATCAAGTATGCATCTGAGTAATGAAGTATGTATCTGAGTAATGTATCTGCATCAAATCATTGTTCACTGAGTCTAACAGCGATCACAGAAGTGAAAACAGTGAGAAGCCACTAATGTTCATCAGAATCACATAATTTAGAGGAAAAAGAATAGAAATGATAATTACTGTCTAAAGAAATATGAAGTAAACGTAATTATACCCTGACATTCACAAAGAGGAGAAAAGAGAAAGGACACATTTACTGATATTGTGGGGTGTAACAAAAAAGTAATAAAACGAGTTACTGTTGGCAGGGGAGTAACAATATTGAAAAGAGTAACGAGTAATGATTTAGACTAACGAGCTCATCAACACTGGTGATGTCTACGTGCAGGCATGCCTTAAAATAGATTGCTTATTTCCTAAAGAGGAAGGAATAAAAACAGAAAAGATTGATCTCTCTACAAGTCCCTTAATTCAGCTGTCGATTTTCTGGCATTTTGCTTGATCACTTCAACTTCCCTTCGAGCCTGCTGCCCTCAAAAGCTTTCATCCAGGCCGTAAATCCGCAATCTCTGCCTCGCCAGGTGTGAAGCTGTCAAAACTTTGGTTGTGAAGGAATTTCATTGAGCAGTTTATTCAGATCTCACTCAAGCATACCTGTCCTCTCTCCCACACACACACTTGAGTTACAGTGATGTAGACTACTGAATTAATTATTCTTTTTCATTGATTTTTTAAAAATCAGTCTACTAAATGTATCATGCGTACTAAATCTGCCTATTGGGCTGAACCGAGAACCATCTTTCTTATATTTATTTCAGTACATATTTTTCTAATAGTTATAGATTTATACTAAAAAATACATCCCAAAACGTTAGAGCGGGTAATATGTTAAAGTAATAAACATTAATAATGTTCTACATATTTCTTAATTGGAACGTTTATGATGTTTAATAATATGCCACGTGAAAGAAAACCCCACTGTATCGACGTTTTTAACCGGTTCTTTGAAATTAGCTGTTCGAAAGAACCGATTTGGAGAAATGAGTCGGACTTCCCCTCATCTTGCTGGTTCACATTCACAAAAGGTTAATCAAAACAACGAGGAGAGATTTATGAACGGAGGAGTTAACAGAATATTGTAGGCTGCAATAAGTGTATTCCATTAATTAGCAGAATAATCATTCAATTGCAGAAAAATGACCAAAATGTGCGTGAGCCATACTTACTCGAAAGTATATCCGAATTCATTCTATTAAAATCTTGTCAATACTTAATGATGTCATGTGATGAGACTGCAATAGGCTACGTGACTTCAGAAATACATGACATAGGCTAATTATTATTGTTATACTGATAGCCAATACATTAATGTTTTATATTTTAAACTGTATAGGCTATGTCTAGTTAAACTATTACTTTTTTATGCTTTGGTTTTGTGCGTCCTCAAATGTTGACTATTTTAACCTTTACCACTTAGGCTTAATTTAACTCATATCCAGGGTACAGGCTCTTGACCAATGCATAAAGAAACTGAAAGACGATAAAAAAGACGCCTCACCTTTTGCAACAGAGATGCGGTTTAGTTGTTTTCCTCGTGGATGCACAGATTCTCAAAGTGCGGAGTCTCGCGCGCTCGTTTATCCTCATATGCGCTACTGGACCTGAGTGAGAGTTGTGTTTCCCGCTGGAGAGGCGGGGGTCGTGTGTGTGTGTGTGTTTCAAGCGCCCTTTGAGTCCAATTATAATATGGTTAATTCTAGAAAGATTTTTATTCTTCCACTTTTCAATTCTGCACGTATCACAGTCTCACTTCTCGTTGATATCTCAGTCAGTTAGGGGCTTGACTAACATTTATTCTCCAGCTTTAACTCGCTCTGGCCAGTCAGACTTAGGCTACACTTCTAAATGACAGAAACCTAGATGAACAACAGATGAAAATGTTTTTCAACACAGAAAAGGATAATTGAAGAGAAAAATATTTAAGACTCTGCATGGTTTTGCAGTAGCTACTCCACTGATTATGATCTATCATTAGATGGATAAAAAGATGCATGAAGATTCTTATGAGGGTGAGAATATATATGTGTGTGTGTGTATATATATATATGTGTGTGTGTGTGTGTATATATATATATATATGTATATATATATATATATATATATATATATATATATATATATATACTGGAGAGTGAGAGAGAGAATGATTTATTTCGTTTAATTAAATTTTCGTTTAATTCACAGTCAAATTTTATGGAGCTTATTTAGTAGTGCATCATAGTAGGCTATGTTGTAAAAAATACAGTAATTTTAAACATCAATGTTATTGTTATGGTCTGCTTTGTTGCGTTTCTGTGTTCTGTCGTGCCTGCGTTCCCTTTGCTAGTCTCCGTGGTTTTAAATGAGTTAACATCTGTTTTTGTTTCTATTTTTGTTAATTATACCCTGTTTTTGTATCTTGTGTATCTAAGCTCTGTTTTCCAATAGTTTCTTTGTCCAGTATTGTCTGCGTTTGTGTTGCAAGTAGTTGTGTTTGATTTCTCCTGCGATCTCCTGCACGAGTGTTCATTTTGGATTTGTTAAAGACTGTGTTTTGTTCCTACTCCTTCGTCGTGCGTCCCAGTATAGCTGCACAACGTTATGCAAATAGTATAAAAGCACATATTTTCTGTGCATGCAGCAATGACCAAGCAAATGTTAATGTGAGCCGTTACTAGCCTATCTTAGTTTTGGATGTTCTGTGCTACTGGTCCCATGTAGTCAGGGTTAAGTATGTTTATCTGATAGTTTATTGGATGCATTGCAAACCCACGCAGCGCTCTACCCTTCGACCAAATCTCCCCAAGCTGAGCATCAGTTCTCAGTGGCTGAAAGAGCAATTTAGATGAATACAGTATCTTTTCTTTGATCTTCACACTTGATCTCTTGTATGGTTCCTTTACTGCTATATTATTCTGACAGTTACACCATTATCTTTGCTTGCAGTTCACAAGGTCAACGCATAATCACTGAGACTAAAAAGAAAAAATAATGGGATTTTTTCCCCCCTTTATTTTCATGCTCTGAATGACTTTTCTCTGTTGATCAGAGTTCCCAGACTAATTGTTGAGGGGTCAAATTTTGGCTCATGTATGCTAAAGCATAGCTTTCTACAGGTAGACCTTCCTGGAGTTTGTGGTCAGTGTTTGAAGTCCTTAGGATTGGAACACAAAGGAACTTTCATTTCACATTAAATACAGATGTGCTCCAGACCTTCACCGTGCTAAATGTGGGAGGAAAGCAATCAATCACAGCATACAAACAACCTCCAATTTTAGGGATGGCTGCTGACTGAATTATTTTTACACTGCAAACTCACAGCCTGCAAACCATTTAGGAGGAATCGGTTGCTTGGCATGCAATGTGAAAATGGCTATTGATTTGAGTTTACGACTTTTGTGATTTACACAAAAGATGGATGGACACAGACCTTGACGTGGAGAATGGTAACCGTGGTGACAAGCATATTCTGGTTTGCATGAGAGATCGTGGAGTTAAAACTGTGTTCAGTTGCGTAGTTTAAGTAATATATATTCTGCAGCTATAAGTAATATATAAGCTGTTATGAATGTTACACAATACCAATACACTCTCATGGCAATTTGTATTTTACGTTGGTGAATTGGTGGCGAATTCTTAAAACATTTATAGACATATATTTAAAAAACAAAAAATACTGAAAATGACAAATTATTCTGCCATATTATTCTGCTCATTTGGGTTAACTATTTCATATATATATATAAAAAAGCTGACACATTGTGATGTGTAAGTGCAGAGACAGCTGTGAATACATATACATGCCCCTTCCACTTAATCCTGACTCAACATAGAGTCAGAGCTCACAGTTTTATGCCCTCTGTTTATATTCATGGACGTCTGCAGTAGGAGTTCACAGATTTTCTCACTGTGAGCTGCTGAATCAAGCTTACATGAGTTGAACAATGTCAGACTCGTACAAACTGAATGGATGTATCGATATACAGTGTGTCTCTTATAAAACAGACACTGGGTGCGTCTCAAACAGCTCCCTAGTTCAGTAGTCAGGGCACTGAAACGGAGTCGGCCATTTTACGGGCTGTCTTAACCGCAAAATCATTCCAGTAGCCTACTCTGAAACGTTCGCTCCCAATAAAGTCCCCCAGTGCAATGTGAAAACTATGGAGCATACTCAGTATACATACTCAGAGCATACTGCATGGGCGTAGCATTTAGTAGGGACGCTAGGGACGTGTCCCTACTAATATCCAGTGACACTGATATATCAATAATTTCGATCAAAACTTAAAATATATTTATATATTGATGTCCCCGTCCCCACCAATTTCAAAATCCTACGCCACTGGAACTTAAAACATCACGCGAGCGATACACAATATGACAAGCGATAGATGTTTAGAAAAAACAAAAACCTTTATTTTATTATATTTCAGCATAAGCATACATAGACAGGCACTGAACATGATTTAGCTAACATTTATAATTAATTTACGGCTGAAATGTTGCAGGTATATGTAACAATCAAAGTATTTATCAGAATGTAACATAAAATAAATGTCAGAAAAATATCTTCTCTGCTGTTGTTCATAACCAGTGTTTGGGAAAGTAAAAGTAATGCGTTACAATATGCATTACTTTCTAAAAAAATTTAAATAAAAAATACTAATTGTTACTTAATTTCTTTTTATGGAAAGTAATGTGTTGCGTTACTTTTGCTTTACATTTTTACTTACCTGGGCTGAGCTTGCTTGTTTGTTTTTTAATAGCAAAAAAGTTATATTTTTGACAAATGTAAAGCCCCTTTCACATCAAAAGTGAAATGAATAAACCTCAGGAAGGAAATGTAGATTCACCCCTGTACAGTTCCACACTCTTGCTTCAGCAATAAAAAAAAGTGGTTTATCTCATATTTCACTGCGTTTATACATTTAGAAGAATACTTAATCTGTTTTTTTGCCATCATGTTCACACAGTGCACACACAACGCCTCTGCACTTACTCCTGATTTCTCTCGGCATGGGGGTCAGGTGTCACTCAATAAAAGGGAAAGCGTTTTTAGTAGACAGTTTTTACATTTTAAAAGTAATGCATTACTTTACTAGTTACAGTACTTGAAAAAAGTAATCTGATAACGTAACTCGTGTTACTTTTGCGTTATCCTCAACACTGTTCATAAATACCATGTCACCATCAGTGTTCCAATGTGTAGTGAGCCAGGGTTCTCCGAATTTAAGTACCCAATATGTAATTCATCTTACTGATAATATAATAATGCTGATTTGAGAGCTAGAGAGCTGATTGAGACTGTTACCAAGGCTTTTCACACTTCCAGTAGGCTATATGTAGCTATGATAAATTGCTGCATTGGCTTTGGCTACGTGTTAGAAGTTAAAAGATCTCAGATACAGGAGGAGTAAAACTGTCATTAGTCTGGTAGGTAATCAGCATCTTTGCAAGACCAATATTAATACTTACCGGATAGGAGGACAAGGCATCTATGAACTATAATAACTATGATAACTATTAATTATAGTAGCTACAATTGTATACTGTTAACCGTGGCAAATTACTAGTTTCATCAGTATGTTAAGGGTGTTCAGCATAATATTGTATATGGTGCATTTATTTGATCAAAAACACAGAAAAAACTACTAACTATAGATGTAGACAACTACTAGGACTCGGACGTGACAGTGACGATCGATCATGAAAACGATGATCGCCGACGCCGTGACTTGACTTGAAAAAAAATATTAAAATGTTTTGATCATGAAAATAAAGTTAAGTGCAAGATGTGCAGCGCCAACCTGCCATATACATAACATTATAATGAGAACACTATTTAAATAGAATGTTGTAAATTCGTTGTGCTTTAGTTGCCCGTGTTTCAGCGTTGTTGTTACAGGAAGAGCACATCCACAATGGGAGTTACACATTCAGACAAGCATGGTCAAGTTCACGTGCGCATTCGCGTCCTTTCTGTGCAGAAGTTGTTATTTTACTTTTATGTTTTATATATCAGATTAATCTCATATAGGATGCGTTTGGTTGAGTTTATTTACAAGCTAGTAAAGCGCTTCAGTTTACCAGTGTTCACCCACGCTTCAGCGGCTGCTCAAACGGCAATGCACAATTATTGACAATGACTGGGTTATTTGAGACAGTCATATTCCTTTTAGATGTTTCTTTTTCAAAAACATTGATGATATTATTAATAATCTAGGTTTTTTTTTTTCGTCATATTTTTTTTTTCAACAGTAGGCCTAGGGGCCTCGCGCGGGCAGGGATAATATGCTCCTTGATGACTAGATGGAACCGGATAAATATTCTGAATGTTCTGATCCAATCTGACTTTTGACCTGTAATGTTGCCTGACTCATAATCATACACTTTTCGGTCGTTGGCCAGAGGAGAACTGGCCCTCCGACTGAGCCTGGTTTTTTCCAAGGTTTTTTTCTCCATGTCACCTGATGGAGTTTAGGTTCCTTGCCACTGTTGAACTTGGCTTTTGGCTTGCTTAGTTTTCTTCGCCATTTTCTTCTAGAAACAAACTTTGTTGTATTATTTTCATGTTATCACTGTGAAGCTTTGAAACAATCTGTGTAAAATGCGCTATATAAATAAAGGTGACTTGACTTGATACAAAACACACAGGTCTGTTAAGAGCAATACTTTTAATAAGGTAGCCTAACATTTTTCTGACAAACAAATCACTTCCAAATCCTAAATTAGCAGCACAGTGATTACTGACACAGTAAAGGGTATTTAAATAAAAGAAGAACAAAAAATAAATGAACAAACTGTAATAAATAAAGAACACGGTAGCATACTTTCAATAACAGCATCACACATTTCAATTAAGAAACCGTTTAAATAAAATTAAATGAACTCCCTCATACAGAATAAAACCAACTATAATTGGCTAAATAGAACAAGGTAACGTTAGGCTGGCCAGTTCAATTAGCGCAGACTATTTATTTCAAATAAATCACAATCAGGTTGCAAGCTACCTACTTAGTCTACCTAAACTCTCTTCATGTTGTGTGCAAGGAAGATGAGTTTGTCCACATTTTCAGGTAAAAAGGGAACTTCGGGTCTTATTAATGACGTAGGCAGCTTTTTAGAAAATTAACTCTGATAGAGTTGAAGTGGTTGGAATGCAAAGGAGGTGTTTGGCTGCAAATCCCAGTTTAGGGTAATGATCACTGTTTTGCTTCCACCATGCAAGTGGGCCTGACTGCACTTTAGTTGTGTCTCTCAAATATTTCTCCATCTTTTCTTTGCGCTGTCTCCTTGTTCTTTTTCCTCTTCGTCATCTGGCTTTTTTCATTCGGTGGTGGCGCAGCAGTCTCCTCTTCAACTGTCCTTCAACTGTCCATCCTATTAAAAACGGCTAGGCTATATTAGATAATTGATAAAAAGAGTATTGTATTTCGCCAGATAGTGTAAACATATTCAAGCGCAAATGAGAACCGTTTCGACGGGAATGCCAGGTGTGCGAGAAAAACAAAACAAAAAAATTAATATTCGAATCCCAAAATTGAAAATTGAATACCAACCCACCCAAAGAATATTCAAATATTCGGGTCCAGCCCTAGAAAATACAGTTAAGTGGAAGTTGTGCAGCGCCATAACATTACAATGAGAACGCTATAGAATGTGAATTCTTTATGCTTTAGTTGCCCGTGTTCCAGCGTGTTGTTATGGGAAGAGAACATCCACAACGGGAGTAAGTTAGCACTTAAATTAGTTTAAGTTCACTTGCATTTATGTCATTTTGTGCAGATACAAGTTGTAATGTTATGTTTATGTTGTGTATCTGATATCTGATTAATCTCATATAGGATGTGTCATAGAAACCGCTTCAGTTTTCTGGTGTTCATTCACTCTTCAGCTTCACCACATGCAGCTATTCCTTTTAGATGCTTCTTTTTCAAAAACATTGATGCATTATTGATAATCTAGCAGTGTTCTTTTCTAGTCCTATTTTCAAATTTGGATTTGGATATCTGGATGACACCTGTGCGTCAAAAACTTTGCCGTCTACCACTCTCTGATCATAGTGCTGTGTCAGGTGAATTAAGTTGCTTGCAAGGAGCTAGGGAACACACAATGTCACGATGGTGCTGCATGGGTGTCACCAATTGTTTTTACTCAGAAAAAGTAAGATCAAATTAGAATGTGCGTTGACCTTAGAGAGACAAATACAGCAGTGATCGTGGACTCTTTTCCATTGCCACACATGGATAAACTACTCTCTGCTCTATAGAGGGTTCTACTTTTTTCACTAAAATCAACCCGACTAATGATTACTACCAAGGTCTCACGGCGGACTGTTCCATTTTTGTCGTGTTCCTTACAGATTTGCTTCAGTGCCTGCGACATTTCAGAAGATGACGACCATCATCCTGGCTGGGTTGTCAGAGGTTGAAAATTCTATTAAATTCAATTCACATTTATTTGTATAGCGCTTTTCACAATACACATGCACTTTCTGTGAAGCTGCTTTGAAATGATGAGTCTATATTACAATTTAGCTAAACATTTATTATTATAAACAATGTAATAATTTAATGCAGAAACATATTACCAAGTGGCAGCACATATGTTGAAAATAGCAGATGGCCTAACACAGATCCTTGCGGCACTCCATAATTTACTGACATTATCTGACATATTTTTCCTCATTTAAGACGACAAAATGATAACGGTCTGATAGATACGATCTAATACCACCTTAATGCCTGTCCCTGAATACCAGTGTAATTTGGTAATTGATCTAAGAGTATTTTATGATCTATAGTGTTGAACGCAGCACTAAGATCGAGTAAAACTAATATAGAGATAGCCTATAGCCATGGTCAGAAGCTAGAAGTAAGTCTTTTTTTTTTTTTTACGAGCGCCGTTTCTGTGCTATGATGTTCTATGCTAAATCCAGACTGAAGTTTTTCATACATATAATTATTTTGCAAAAATAAGCCTAATTGAGCGGACAATACTTTTTCTAGTATTTTAGACATAAATGGAAGATTTTGAAATGGGTCTGTAATTTGCTAATTCATTTGGATCTAATTGTGATTTCTTTATGAGAGGCTTAATAACTGCCAGCTTGAACGACCTTGGAACATAACTTAGAGATAAAGACGAGTTAATAATATTGAGAAGAGGCTCTTCTGCTACAGGTAACAACTCTTTCAGTAATTTAGTGGGTATTGGATCTAATAAACATGTTGTTGGTTTAGAAGTACAAACATGTTGTTGGCAAAGTAAAAAATTACCTGGACGACATGACAAAGCACTTAAAGCAGTCTTACAATGACTAGACGCTGCTGGTTGCAGCTCAGCCTGCTGTTCTTAGGTCACCATTTCAGTAGAGGGTGTTCTTCCTGATGAATCGCGTTGTAGAGGCGATTCAAAATGCTTTCCCTAATTATCTGTCACGTTTGCCCTTACCTACTTCTCCTGCAGATAATGCTGTTGCTCCAGCTCCTGTTGATGATTTTCTATCTGCTGTCTATAATTCTCTGTCTGCTGCTGATGTTGATGCTTCTTGTCCTGCTCTAACCGAACTTCGTACACCAATGTCCAATGGTTGGCCTCCTTAGCCCAAGGGACTGAATGTTGAGTTGTTGCCGTACTATAAACTGCAACTGGAACAGGACAACTTTGTCTTCTTAGGCTCACTGCTGAATGTACTTGCTGCTCTTCGATCTTTGCTGGTCTTCATGATGGACATCATGGAGAGGTGAGAACCAAATAACCCCTTTGTGATCTCTATTGGTGGCCATGGATGGATGCTCAGGTTTATGAAGCTGTCTGTTCCTGCCACATGTGTCAGCTCAATAACAAAAACTGTCAAGTCACACCCGGCTCCTCTCCAGCCAGTGTCGCTGCTAGATGGACCATGGCAAAAAGTAGTTGTGGATATACAGTAGTCGGGCCTTTGACACTGTATTTTCCGACTACAGGTTTGCTATAAAATTAACTGAGTATTACAGCAAATGACCTGAGGTCTCCTTTACTCACTCTGTTACAAAGGATTCTGTGGTTTCATTGTGTCATCTTTAGCCGCCATTACAATCATTGGGTATTGTTACTAATAACGGTGTCCAGTTTACGTCTGTTAAAAGACTGGGAGTGGGTATACGTTCTTAGTGATGTCAAACTGAATTTCCATACACAGCAACAACTCAACTCACTACACACACTCATACGACTACACAGCGAATTTGAAAGTGTTAAACCCACACTTATAGTGTGAAAATTAACACTGTGTTTATATAGGTCCACAGTAAAAACGAGTTAAACTTACACTTTAAAGTCCCTGTAAAGGCAATTCTAAAAAAAATTCTAAACACATTTTAAATCTATTGGTAAAACATATTACAAAGACTGAACGGTGAAGTACTGAATTGTGGAGTTAGACCGTTAAACAGTTTTTCACCATTGCTGAGTTCCGGATTTTTTGGGCGGGGCTAAAACAGGGGCCCTGAGCTCCTGGACCCGTCCCTACTTGATGACGCACTGGAGCCACTGAGGCTGGCCCCTCCCCTGACAATAGAGCACATTCACATCAGTGTGTCGCTCTATCGAGAGTTACTGTCAGTCAGTACTATTAGTTACTACAGCCTACAGTTTTGCTAGCTAGCTATGCCTTCGTCACGGAAATGCGTACTACCTGGATGCGATCACGTACTGTACAAAACAGATCGGTGTCCTTATTTAAATTTCTGAAAAACGATCACATCAAGAAGAGGTGGATTAATTTTGTGAAGAGCCACCTTGATGGAGAGCTGAGGATCACCGCCAAAACCCGCCTCTGTAGTGATAATTTTACACTGGATAGTTTTATAAACTTTTCTCTGAGACAACTGGGATTCACTGATAATCCGCTGTTACTGGTGAATGGGGCCGAACCAAGGGGGGTAATCCATCCGCCCGAAAGCCGCCATTGTAGCAGAACATCACCTGCTGTTAGCATTCCATTGACTCCCATTAATTTTGGCGTCACTTTGACAGCAAATAACTTTACATCTGAGGCGTCCAAATACTTCATTTGTCCATTATTTATTTCTAAAGAAACACGACAATGTATAAAAGGCTCCATTACTTTGTATCTTACGCTATGACCTCGTAGAAGCCGTTTTTGTAAAAAAATAGGCTATTGATTGCGCCATAACCACGCAATTCTCTGTCGCACTGTAGATAAATTACCGTATAGACCGGCGGAGAAGCTCGCAAGCAATTGGGGGGACGTGGAGGCATAAAGTCCGATAAAGTCAAAGGAGAAGCCCATAGAGAGTGATAAAGTTGCTCCTGCTGCTAGCTCATGGACAGCTGATACTCACTCTCTCTGTCTCTGCGAGATTCGGAAGGGAATGATTCAGATTTCTCTCGGCACAGCTACTAGAAGACTCACATCTACATCGTCAAGCTCAGTTTGAGCCTGCGCAGATCGCCTGGCGATCAGGAATTGAGTGCTTTTAATGGGCTTTACTTTTCTCCGTTGAAAATTATGGGGTCGCTGTGTCCATTTTATATACTGTCTATGGGCCGAACCGACTATCCACCGCCTCGACCTTCATCCTCCCGTCACGCCGACAACTGGTGCTATCATCGGCAGTGCGTGCCCACCAATGAGTGTAAGTTGCCTTGTGTGCTTATGTTATAATTAAAGTAGGTAGTCCACAGTATTAATTTCGCCTGTAGCGGTGCCAGTTGAGTGTGGCGACGGCAGGCTTTCTCACGAGTGGGCGTGGTTTTCAGCGCAGCCAGCGGACACGCCCCCAGCATTTGAGAGCAGAGACTACTGCTCATTTTCTCAAGATTTTGATAGCTTATTTTATGTACTTGCCGGCTTTTTTATTATTCAAATTTTGGTGGGTGGCTAATAATTTTTTTTTCTGTGGTGTGACAAACTCAGAACACATACTCAATTTTTACTTTACAGGGACTTTAAAAGCTTTACATGCAAGTCCTTTACTCTGGGAGAACCAACATCGATGTTGTAGATTGTAGTCCTTATAAGAATAGAATAGAATAGAATAGAATAGAATAGAATAGAATAGAATAGAATAGAATGAGGCATTTATATAGCACTTTCATATGTACTACTGTACACCCAACGCGCTTTACAATCATATCAGGGGGTCTCTCCTCAACCACCACCAGTGTGCAGCATCCACTTGGATGATGCTACGGCAGCCACAGTACAACGGCGCCAGTACGCTCACCACACAAGAGCTATAGTGGAGAGAGAGAGTGATAGAGCCAATTCAATGGATGGGGATTATCAGGAGGCCATGATTGGTAGGGGCCAATGCCGGTGGAATGTGGCCAGGTTACACCCCTACTCTTTACGAGAAGTGCCATGGGATTTTTAATGACCACAGAGAGTCAGGCCCCTTTTTTTTCAGTCGTATCCAAAGGACGGTGCTCTTTGACAGTATAGAGCCCCCGTCACTATACTGGGGCGTTAGGACCCACACAGACCACAGGGTGAGCGCCCCCCTACTGGCCTCACTAACACCTCTTCCAGCAGCAACCTGGTTTTCTCAGGAGGTCTCCCATCCAGGTACTAACCAGGCTCAGCCCTGCTTAGCTTCAGTGGGCAACCAGTCTTGGGCTACAGGGTGATATGGGCTGCTGGCTATAAGGTAAAGATGTTGAGAATGAACCTCATTGGTTCTGGCTGAAGCTCAAACGTGCTGCGTAACACGAGAATGAACCTCATTAGTTCTTGCTGAAGCTCAAACGCACTGCGTAACAGAAATTAACCTCATTGGTTCTTGCTAAAGCTCAAACGTGCTGCGTAACACAGAAATGCACCTCATTGGTTCTTGCTGAAGTTCAAACACGCTGCGTAACACGAGAATTAACCTCGATGGTTCTCGCATGTCAAGCGAACATGTTTGAGGTTCCGTTTCTGATGTGCATGTTGATCAATGTTTATATGTGAGTAAAGGCATAAATTAAATATGTTCATATCATATCGATCTTATCTCTTCAGAAAATACGGACTAAACCACTCAATTCATATGGATTAGTTTTACGATCTCTTTATGAACTTTTTGAAGCATCAGAGTGGTAGTTGCCTAGCTCCGAGATTTCATCAAATTCTAAGCTCTCAGTTCATCAAACGATTTGTTTCCCGAAGATGAACGTAAGTCTTACGGGTGACATGACATGAGAGGTAGTAATTAATGACAGAATTTTCATTTTTGGATGAAAATAAAACCCAAATGAACCCCCCCCCCCCCACACACACACACACCTATAAACACAATTACAAACTAAAATAAAAACAGTTGGTAACATGCTTTTATTTCACACATTTAGACAGTGTAACATTATGGCAGTGGTTTTCAATTCTGGTACTGTGGACCCACCGCTCTACACATTTGTTAAGTCCTTATTTAACACAACTGATCTGTGTCCACAGATCCTCGTTTGCAGAGAGCTCAGTGAACAGAACTGACAGTGTCACAAACAAAATGTGCAGAGCGGGTGGTTCCAAGTACTAGGGTTGATAACTGCATTATAGTATTTACAACCATAATCATCATTTTAAAATTCACAATGACATTGCAACTGTATATGGAAATGCACAAGTCTGTCAACAGCCACTGTTGGACTAGTCTTAGTCTTCTTCCTCACCTCCAGATTGTTTTTCCAGGGCATTTTGATCTTGACTGAAATCTGATTAAATATAACAACAATGCAGGAGACAACATAGAGACTAGTAAAACTATGAAAGGAAATTATTTCATGGACAAATAACACGTTTTGCCTAATAAGCTGAAGAGAGTGAAAGGGTCTCAGTGCATGTACTGGGGTTGAGGATCTTGTGAGAGAGAAAAGCAAAACATGTTCATGTTTCATGTCTGTAAAAGCATTATTGCAAACACTGATAAGCCATACACAATGTCAATTAAAAGTATGGAGGCCTTGAAAGAATGTCTGAAGTGTTATACAGTAAGTGTGTAAGTGTTATATTTACCCTCAGATAATTTATATTTTTCTTCTTAATCTTACAATTAAGCATAAATGTGGACTGCCATCGATTCATGGAAAATTGCGTTTGCGTTTAACTGAAAAGTAATTTTAACAATAGAATAGCATGAATATAGAGATTTCAACGAGTGTAAATAGCATCTCTTACTAAAAACACTCTTACTAACCCTCAAAAACTTTTGAGTGGTAGTGTACAATATATTTGAATGGCTTCACAGTATAATTATTTTATGAGTCATACGACATATAAAATTGGTTATTTCCGTTGGATGCTTCAAGTTGTTATTTTACCTTTGGGAAAAGCATGGTACATTTAAAGGGCCATTAACATGCCAGAATTATAGTGTGATTGGGTACATGTAAATTGTACGCACATAAATATGTTTCACTAATGAAAAGAGTGTGTTTTCCTACCCTTTTCCTGAAGCACAAGAAGAGTACACATTTTTTACTCAAGCTGTCAAGTAAAATGGTCAAATCAGGATGAAAACTCAGTGAATAATGAAACGTCAGTCTGTTCTATGAACTGCTTAATGCTTTTATGGGCCTGTTTGTCAGAGCAGCATAGACATTAATCAAAACTTTTATGTTTATCTTTCAGGGCAGTAAGAAATACCAGGTGAAATGATGAAATACCACCTAAGTAGAACAAGCAGACAGGAAAGACACAAACCCATTATCAAAGCCCATTATCATACGTGTTCAAATGCCACAGGTCTGACCTTCTAATCACAACTGAGAATGATAAATGGTATTAAACCATCTAACCTTTGTGTTATCTGAACACTCCTCTCTACTGTGAAATACAGATACTCCAGGCATAAGAGACAGAAGTAGAGCAACTGGAATGTCTCCTTCAAGCACATGCTTCAGGCCATGCCTGGAGCGAACTTTCTCAAAACTCTTGTGAACTCTCTGGTTCAGCTTGTTTTCCCTCAGGTCTCTCTCTCATGCAGAAAAAAACGATCTTGTCATTGTCGAAGGCTACCTGTTGTTCTCGCTAGACAAAGCCGGCAACCACTGTGCTTTTTCTATCTAGACTCTCGTAACCTATGCCTCCCCCTCAGCATTCACTCTCCAGATATATGGCTTCTGAGAATTCAGGTATAATGCTTCTGGTACTGAAAGGTCAGGGATAAATGTAATATTTATGCCACACACACACCCTAAAATGCTTGAAGAAGAAAAGTGTGACGCAAATGAATTTCACTATGGCATGAGCACAGGTGAAGGTCAGCACGTTGTTTTCAACTGATTTCTTGGATGAGAAAGTTTATATAGTTTACAGATGAATCTAGCGAACAAGTGTGTGCTTTTCGCCTCTGCTTATCTCTAAGATGTCATGAAAGACATCAGTCTAGGTTGCACTTGAATTCATAACCATAAATTAGGGAATTTCTATGATCATTTATATACTCTGCATATAAAGAAAGACAAATTTGACATATTTTTCACTCCATTAAATATTTCTCAGAGTTGGATTTTTTTTTTTTTTGGAAAAATCTATTTCTGTAATAAAGCTTATTTTCTTGATTTCAAATAGACTATTTCCACAAATTTCACCGTTACCAGAGTACAGAATATTCTGTCACGAGATGTTGAGAGAGAGGCGGTGTTGATGGGATTTTTTCAATTTAAGGAGATACAAAAAACCAGCTTCTTCAAGTGTTGCAGACAGTATCATTAGTGTGATTAGTGTATATTTATATATATATATATAAATATATATTAATTTATATCTGATTTTAACGTATTACGGCCACCAGATCAGAAAGCGAAGCCTCAAATTCAAACCTCGGTTTGCTGGCGCGTCAGAACAATCCGACTCAACTGCGCTGTAATCATAATTTGTGTGATAAAAAAGTGTTTCCTGCCACTAGTGTTTATTTCAGGTGGAAACTGCAGGGAATTGTACAGTATGTAGTTTTTTTGTTTTGTTTTTTATTTGCAAAAATATATAGAGAGGCATGTTTTTCCTAGCCTATGTTGGGTGTTGTCTGCCAATATCATTGGGCACCTTTATAATAAATTGCTTGTTTTTCCAAATTTTTGCATGTTGCCTTGGATTAATGTGTACGTGTTCTAATAAGTTTACATAAATCTATTATTATAATTTTTTCAGGAACTGATACATTTAAAAATGAAAAGTATTCCTGAAAGTGGTGGTTTAGTGGAATAAACCTACAAATGTCAGTTATTGAACTGGAAAGTCATTCCAATAGCACAGCATTTACCATTTAAACTCTCTTTTTATTGAAATACTTTATATGCGGCTCATTGAAAAGTTAGCATTTATATTTATTTCATGATATTATCAAGGTTGATCATTCTTACTTTGCCATAACCCTTTGCCCTTTCTTTCAATAGCTTCTTTCACTATTGCTCACCATCTGTGTTCTGTTCAAAATGTTCTGTCCTTGTCTGAAAGCTATTGGCTCAGAGTTGTTCAAGTACATTCAAAACCTTATTCAGCATGTAGAATGAATGTGCAATATTAGTTCCAGTCTGCTGGCATGCTCGGCTCTTATGCAATCATCTGGAGCTGATGATTACAGTCATATCAAAGCATATTCTCATCATAATGTGTTGTTGCTTTGTTGTAGTATGTCTTCCACAATATGGTCACACCAGGCTAAGAATATTGCAGCAGACGGAGAGAGAAATTATTAATAAGTTATAAGTGGAGTGTAGAGAAAGGCTTTTAAGATGATGTGGTAATTGTGGATATATATTAAAAAAAATAATTGACAAGGTTGGTCATTTAAAGTAGCCCCTGGCACATTCTTTTGAGCTAATTCATTTAACATCACTGATATATTCACTTTGACATTGACATTGAACTAGAAGTTGCACAAATGTAGCAGGACCTTCGTTTCCATCAGAAAGACAGCTAATTAACAAATCATCCAAATAACTAGAACTTGGAAGGGGAAAAGCAATAATTAGTTCTGGCTGCGTGGATCTTATGTAGCTAGTTATCATTCTGTCTTAGGGTTATCTTTTTGAACGAATTTCAAATACTGCACATGCTGCATTAGTTATCACTCAACCTTTGTTACTCTGACAAAATTGTATATGGATTTTGGCCAGATAATCTTACATTCAAATTCATGGGCACAGCTTGAGAAAAAGCTCAAATGAGGTGAAGACTAATCCATCTCTGACATGAACCTCTCTGAAATAAATTCCACGTGTGATGTTTTCCTCAGGTTATCTCGCATGAGACCTTTTACGGAACGATTCATTAGCTCTCACAGAGGGGATGGTGAGTATGCATAGTCTCTTATTGCAAGTGCATCGTTTAGATACCACTAGAAAACCATGACCTTTTGTGACCCTCTTTATGTTTATGTTGCTATGAAAGAATACATTAGCCATGATCCAACCACGGCCCTGTTTAAGCTTCCTGATAGGGTCAGTCAGGTGATGATTTAGTATCTGCTGGTATACTTGGAGTTTGATACCATGTATCCTAACAAGTTGTCCAGAGTCGTTTGATTAACCCCAGATAATGAAAGATCCAACACCATACTTTACTACTTTTGTCTATTATGCCAAACATAACTCTGGTGTCCTGACTCTCTGTGGTCATTAAAAATCCCATGGCACTTCTCGTAGGGTGAACAATTCAGCAACAAATTCCTTGGCCTGCATTTAACTTGAGCTGGACTACAAACACTGTTACCACAGTATCGCTCCGGAGTCTGTAAGTTGGATCACGAACAGTTGGTACAGATCCATCCTCGAGTAACAACGAGAGTAAATGACGACTGCTATGTTCATTCTTACATCTTACAACAAAACAAAACACCTCAATCGCTTAGAATACATATTTGTCTGCAGCTGCTCCAGCGTCGAAACAATGGCGGACCGCAGGGCGGGTCTACGCTAATAGTGCCAGTCAACAGTTGTGGGCTGGGCTTGTGTGTCACATTTCCCAGAATCTAAGAACGGCTTGTTCTGAGACAGTGCTTATGATTTATGGGGAGTAAAAAAAAAAAAAGCACTGGGTGGATTTTTATCATTATAGGGTGGTTGTGTACACATTTATGTTCAAACACCATGTAAAAGTGAATGTTACATGGTGCCCTTTAAACAGCATATAAATCAAAACTCCCCAACGTTACTGAATGAAATGTCGACCCAGGACGTGCAATGACTGGGAAGCTTTGGGGGTGTTGATGGACTTGATCTACTCCATCTATGTTTTGATAATTTCTCTGAATCCTATCCAGATATAGTATTTAATAAAAGTGTGATTTTCACTCCTTTTTGCTCAAAATGTTGCTTTTCTTTGGAAACTTAACCAAACTTATTTGTTGATAAAAAAAAAGAATGCTTTAAGCTAGAATAATTTAGCGTTTGTTTTTTCTTTTGATATATTGCATGTTCAGATATTCATAAAAAACAATTCTGGGGGCCACGAACAACTGGCAAACTGGCAGCTCCAGAAGTAATGAAAAGTTTTATCTTGAACTCATGTAAACTAGCATGTATAAAGCTTAATCAAACAATGTAATAATCAATTAAAAGGAGTTTATACCTGTAGGATATTATGCTGTAGCCACATTGGACCAGCGGTTTGGGAAAATGGATGGATGGATTTATGATTCAGCTGCCAGCGCCATCTTCTGGTCAGTCGTGGGAATTCATTCGACACTCACAGTGCATTATGGGTATTCTCTTGCCATCAGCGCTATGCATATGATATTTAAAGCACCATGGATGACCATGTTGGCCACAACTAGATGGCAAAAAAACAGAAAAAGATTCACTGAAAAAAACAATAAGTAAAATATTTTTTTTTTTGTTTTGTTTTCTTTTTACACGTTTTTCACACATAATTTTTAAGTTGATTTCACATAAACAATTAAGTAAATCTACTGATATACAAAATTAACAAAGATAACAAATACATTTAACTGGGCCAATTAGAGTTTGCTGAGTAATTTCTGTTTCCTCATTTTAAGTTTATTTTGCAATAATAAATAATGTGGTATCCGAACACAGAGACCTCAATACTTGGTACACAATATACAATAATGGTAACATTTGATTGATACATTTTATGATTGTGTCATTTTGAGTAGAAAATTAACCCCATGTCACAAAACAGCAAAATTACTAGCCTAACAACATAAACAATGTTAAAACATTGCAAATACAGCTGGAAAACAGTGAAAAAAGCAACCCTATTAATTGTGTAAGCCCCAGTGCATGATGGGAACGTCAGTATCAGAAAGTTGAGTTGGTTTTAATAAAATTGACGCTTTGATTTCACTCACACAGATGGAGAGCTTTGAAAGAGAGGACTGATCAAATATTCCTATTTTTGTTTCATGTCTTTTGAAACTTGATACTTAGAAGAAGACGAAAATCTAATTATTTAACAGAAGCTTTTCTCAGATCCCAGTTGATAGGATGGTTCCCTGTCAGTCACGTTTGATGTTATGTCGAAGACTGACAAATGGGGTTTACTTGGTAGCCCCAATCACCTCTGAGTTTTAGAAAAAACGGCCAATGGAATTGGCAAGTGGATTTGGAATGCCCGAGCAAACTATACATACATGTATATAAGATGGCGGCAGGTATCCACAGATTTTTGCTTCAGAGCTTAGTGGCTGTTCACTGAATGATTACTCTTCCTGCCGCCTCTTCTAAGGAAGTCCTCTTGCTGGTAGTCTCCGGTTCATTCAGTGTTTTTTTCACCAGTGGTTTGCATGGACAATAGTATGAAATTATCACTACAATAGATTGAAAAAAAAAAAAAAAACTTTTCATAAACATAATATAATACATATAAACAATATATAATATACATGTATTAATGCTGTCAAATAGATTCATCTTATCTAAAAAAAGTTTTGGTTTACATAATATGTTTGTATTTATATATATATATATATATATATATATATATATATATATATATATATATATATATATATATATATATATTATTTACAGACACACACACCACACACACACACACACACACACACACATTTAAAAGTCTAATATGGGTTTCTAAAACGATTCAACCTACACGCTTTGTATCACCTGCCAAAGGGCAAAATATTATACTCCTCAATGAATGAATATGAAATAGTTCATGAAAATAGAGCTTCCCTTAAGCACAGTCTGCCTATATATTGGGCCCTCAGCAATGAAACAGGAGCAGAATAAATTTCATGAAATCATCCTGACAGAGATCATCCTCGCAACTGAAAGCGAGAATTTACATAATGATTTTACAAACAATTTAGACGATTCTTAATTTGCCTGAGTTTCATGAATGAGGCCCATCATCTGCCATAATACAATTTGGTCTAATTGATTATTTAACTTATATTTCAGTACAATATCATTTAGTAGGACACTGTGGACATTACCCATATCCAGCTACTGAATAATCCATAGAAATAATTTTGATCAAACAATTAATTTTAACTTTACTCTGTATAAAGTGCAACTGTCAACTTATGTAATACATCAGCATCAGAGGACTGTACATCAGATGTGGAGAGAACTTGCATTGAAAGCACTGTGCTCTTTCAATGTGTTCTCTCCATATTTTATGTACAGTGTATGTACTCCAATGCTGATGTGATGTATGAACTATGTATGAACTTGCACTTTATACAGAGTAAAGTTAGTTAAGTCTGTGTTAAACTGCCACCTTTTCATATAGTTCCCTTTAACGTATAACATTCAAGTTTTATATATATATATATCATACTATTGTCCATGCAAACCACTGGTGAAAAAACACTGAATATATATGTGTGTGTGTGTGTGTTTGTGTGTGTGTGTGTGTGTGTGTGTGTGTGTGTGTGTGTGTGTGTGTGTGTGTGTGTGTGTGTGTGTATTATTTATTGTTGTAAATGTATGCATCCTTAGACATTATATTATGAAGTGCAGAAATCCAAATTGTAACGTTGGTTTACATAATCAAAATTGTGTAATTAGTGTCTATTGAATAGAGATACTCACATAATAACATTATTTATGAGTTATACGTGTGTGCTACCATATAAATAAAGGCCTGACATGAAATTGCAGTCAAAAGCATAAATAGTTAAAAATCAAACCTATACTTTAGTTTCAGTACCATTTTTGTCTTCATAATAATAGCAATAGCATTAACAACAATGGTAAATTAGTATGAATGGGTTTGTGCATATTTTATGTGCATAAGTCACTTATCCAGATTTCAATATTTCAATCCCATCTAAAGTCAAGAGGGCTAATTAATTCATCCAGCCATTTGCCAGGAACATTCAGACGGCTTGCCTCGCAGTTTAATCAATGCAGTGTGATCCCGCAGTGAAAGAACCAGCTTCCCTGCCGCATTCTGTTAATTAATGTCCCATCGCCGTCAATTATGCAAGAGTTTGAAAAGGAGTGAATGCATCTTAGGGCAATGTTTTAAAAAGAGCATTAGCATTGAAAATCCATTCTAGAATATCAGATGTTATTAATCCATAAGAACATAACTGTAATGCATTATTTTATGAGGGTACTTGAATATTTTGGCTTAGCTTCAGTCCTAATGGCTTTTTGAGGATTGAAGTATGGAAAACCCATTAATCCTCGCTGTTAACAACTTGTGTAAATGTTTTCCATGACAGTCGTAGATATGGATGAAGGATTACTTTATTCAGGCTTATGGTGGAATGCTAATCAATATGAAGATGACTGTTTTGAGCTCATTTTAATTCATGACGTAAACTGCTTTTGTCTGACATCAAGCCAAAATATAATCCAGCTGGTTCGGTTTTAGCATATACGTGCTAGAAAAATGCTACATTTACCCTCGGAAAGGAAATAGGCCTACATTTTTCAAAGTGCAAGAGTGTTTTTCTGAGTATGATGTTTTCCCAATTTTTCTGTTTGACTCTTTGAAGTATGTGCTCAATATTACCAGCTTCATCTGTTTGATATGCTCCACAGAAACTCTTGTGTAAAGATCATCATGTTCAAGTCCCCTCTCGGCATGAGTTCAAACCGGAGTTATACAGTAGCACCTTTCATCGGTGAACCGTGAATACACATCTGAACATGGAGTTAATGCACAAGTACACTGGGAAATGTCACAACACCTCGGATAGTAGTTTCTGCATGTTTTTTAACCAGTATGTGCCTAACATGAGACTAGTTAGTTATAATTTATTATTATTATTTAACCTTTACAAGTAATTAGAAAAAAAGATCACTGGACATAAGCAGCATAAACTCAGGAATTATCGTGGTTGCGATATTTAAAGTTCATACTCATCCGCACTTTTGAAATTCTCCCATCTGGGTGTAGACCTAACACAGTTAACGATTGTCTTATTTTTACAGTACATTACTGGCAGCACAGCTGCCAGCAAGTTACTGTATTTCAATTTACAGTAATTGTACTGCAATATCTATATTGATACATTACTGCTAAATATTAGAAAAATTTTCTAAATAATTACTAATGATAATATTATATTATAATAATATGTATTATTACAGTATATATAAATCTATAGGTAGTAATATTATAATGCCAAATATGATAACCAAACTTCTTCTATAAGAATAAGCCTAGAAGGCATATTCACTATACATTTCACTACATTTATTGTAGGGTGTTTTAAATGTGTGAAGGAATTCTGAAGTTAGTGTAATTCTGTTTAATTTGGTGTCTGTGTGAATGTGTAAACATTACATATTTGTGTGTATACTGTATGTACTGTAAGATACCAGTGTCAAAGACAAAGTTCTGCTCTGTTAAACATCAAACATTATTCACTTAATAAATAGGAACAATGGCACAGAGTATAACAACTTTTGTATTTAAAGCAGGGTTATATTGTTAACTAAAACCCTAAAAAAATTCAGATATACAGGGCATCTGCACAAACACTGAAATCTGCTTCATCTCACTGACTTTCATCGCTGATAAACCCAGGACCAAGGTTAGCGGTCTGACATTTGGATGTTAGACACAATATTCCACTATCAGCCTTCAACCATCCGATGATTCAGTGATGCAACTCTGGCCTCATTAACTATATTCTGTCTGAGGTTTGTCCTATAAAAGCTACAGAAAACATGTTATTGTGCAACACACTAATGTTCCTAATGTCTCTTCACTACCATGGTGTGTATACTCATCTCATGAGCACTTTTCAGAACCAACTACCATTCTCTCAGTACACTAAGAGTTTCCAAAATTTACCTTGAGCACTTCAGGCTCTGGAAGGTACATGGAAATCCCTAGAATCAAAGTCAAATAGAACCAAGTCTTTTGCCTTTAAATAAAGTTTTGATCAAACTTAAAGGGGTAAGAGTTGTTTTTCTTGGATTCGTGCAGCTCTAGGTCTTGTCTCACTCAGAGAGGCAGTTTAACACCTGTAGTGTTTGATAGACATGTGTCATTTTCACCCTGTTCGTCCTTCAGTCTTTAATAGCTGGCTTCTGCTTCATAGACCATCTCAATCAAAACTCTCTTAAGAGAGATTGCTTCTCCACAAATCAATATCTAACAATTTACCTCCTGGTTTTAGTTTCAAAGCCAATAAAGAACTAGCGTGTATGTGAGTATCTTTCCAACAAGTATTTCAAGCTACTTCTAAAGGCAAAGGTTATGTCAGGACAAATCTGGTTCTCAATCAAGCCAGCTGATCGCCTCTAACATGCTGTTCTAATTACACTTCAACTCTAGTTTATTGGAATGATGGTTGAGAAACTACTGGTGACTGATATTGTATAAACCTGACACAGAGAGGAAAATGATGAGCAAATAGGGGAACATGTTGAGAACAGGCATGGGTCCATTTAGATCCAGGTACTTGATGAACTAGATAATCAGTTTAAATGTTGACCTTTTCCCCCCACCTACTATAGTTAACTGAGGACAGCGAGACTTGAGGCTGTCGAAATCCAGGTCACAAGGCCAAATTAACTCTAAATCCTAAATTAATGCTACGTTCTTTAAAAAAAAAAGAGCTTTATTTCCAGATAAGCAAATACCAGTCGCAAAGTGAAGCATTTTCAAACAGATTTAAATCCAAATAGGAGTATCTACAATATTCTTGCAAATAGATTAAATAATGTTAAATAATAGGTGATATTTACTCCTAGATATACATTATACATATAAATTAAAAACGGATGGGGGATGGGTTGGGTGAACAACATGACATGGCCACAAATTAAGAATTCATTCCCACTGCTTATTAATTATTTCCCTTATTTTAGTTAAATTGTGGCCACTAAATAAAACAGAGAACAAATTAGTACAACATTGTCATGAATGGCCTAAAATTAAATGAACAAATGACTCATGGCCATGATTTAACTAAAATGAGGGAACAAATGAATAAACTTTTGTGAAAAAATACATTATAGCATACTTTTAAAAAGTACTTATTATGATAATAACATACTCTAAAAAGAATATAAAATGCAAACTAAATGTATTGTTTCCTTAATTGCATGTTATTTGCCATTGCAATTAAAATCTTTTTTCTTTTGACCCACTGAAGTAATATCTTTGTACATTTATAATAGTACATTTACATTTAAATTAGTACATTTAACATGTATAGCTTTAAATGTAATATCAAATAACACACTACAGTTGTGGGGATATGACCAGAGCAAAGGCAGGAGACACTGCTTGCAGTCAATTCAAATTTGTATTGACTTCAGAAAAATAATAACAAATCAAAAATATCATAAACATAGACACTAAGGGCCCTATTTTAACGATCTGAAACGCAAGTATCAAACGCGAAACGCAAGTAACTTTGTGGACGGATCCCGGGCGCAGTTGCTATTATACCGGCGGGATAAATGACTCACATTCCCTTTAAGAGCAGGCGCGCTTGCTATTATAACGGCGGATTTGCCAGGCGCGCACCTGTTAATATTATTCCTTGTAATAATGTATGATTTGCAAAAATTAAATCTACTGCATCTGTGTAGATTAGAGAAAGTATATGCGCGTTGTGCACACGCTACATAATGGCTAAGCATGCGCACTTAAAATAGCAAATGAATAACAAGTGAAATTTAAATAATAAGTACACATACATAATAGGCCTACATAAATAAACTTGAATATTTAAAATAATATTCAAAATACATTATCAATTTTACAAGGAAAGTAAGACAAATAATAAACAATATATTTCTACATACTATCAAAATAAACACAATAAAAGAATGAAACAATAACCCCCTGCTCACATTGGGAAATTGCCTATGCCTACACTACCCAGAATTCCTTGGGATGGCATTAAATGAGGAACAGGAAGGCCACACTTCCTCTTAAACCCCCACCCCCGGAACCATGCTGCAGACATGGACCCACAAGGTAAGTTTTGAAAATGGGAATATAAACTAATATAGTTAATGTGAATTCTAAATAAATAAATAAATACATCTCTTGGTGTCTTGTCATCAGTCTAATGTGCACCTTAGACTAGAAAAAGTTACCAAACCCGTATTTAACCAAACAATAAGAAACAAACATTTATGCAAAAAAATACAAACCAAACAACCACGGGGCATACACCACAATCAGGTGTAACTTATGACATCGTCACAACAGTAAAAAGTAAAATCAAGTAGGCCTACTTTGCATGTGCTTTAGTCAACACATTAAAACAAGTGTAGTTTTTTAAAACACAACAAAATATTCTGAAAATGTAAGTCAATGTAAAACTTTCAATGCCATTAAGAAATAAATGTTTTTCTCAAAACATTGTTCACAAGTTGGGCCCATTTTATTTAATATTTTTGAATAAACCTTTTGCAAGCTCTGAGTCAATGAGGTTGGAGACCACCTGGCACAATATCAGAGACCATTTCTCCATGCAGATTCTCAAATTCATTCAGTTCCTTATTTAATTCTATACTGAATCCTTACAATTCTGAGTTTTAGGTCAGGGGACTGGATGGCCATGGCAAAGTCTTGATTTTGTGCTCAGTGACCAATTTTTGTGTTGATTTATATATTTTTTTTTATTATTATTTTTTTTTTATCATTGTCCTGATAGAAGATCCAGTGTTACGGAAGCAGACTCAAGAGATGGTTAATGGAGATACAACAGGAGTTTATTTGACAACACAGAGCGGAGACAGGATGCAGGTAAGTGAAATGAACAATTATACTTTGGAGAGCGAAGTGCAGGTGATGATTGGAATAGTTATTCTTACAGGAATGGAGGCACATAGGAGAGACGATGGAGATAATGGCGATAATGGAGATGATGGAGGTTTGTGATATCAAGGTAAGTAGTCCTCTACGAATAAACGAGACCGGACGGTGAACTGAGGTGAAGCGTGTGTCTTTATGGTGCTGGTGATGATAGGGATGATGAGGTGCAGATATGTGTGATTAGTACTTAGCTGAAGGTTTAAGCTGTGATTGGCTGGTGTGAGAGCCTGGCTGATTTGTAACCGGCGCACCCTGATGTCCCAGGTTGACAGCCAGACCTTTTGACCTGGTTGAAAGGAAGTAGTTTCGGAACGTCAAAGGTCAGCTGTCATCCTGCGTCTGTGCACTGTCTGTTGGAGCTGATGGTGAACTGCGTCCCAGACCCTCTCGCTCTCTCTGAACCAGTAGTCGACTTCTGGAACGTTGGATTGTTCCCCAGACCATGGGAACAGAGGTGGCTGGTAACCGAGTATGCACTGGAAGGGAGTGAGTCCAGTAGTTAGCCTAGCAACTGGTTCCAAGAGTTCTGGTGGCCATGGCAGAAGGTTCGTAGGAAGCGACCGATCTCTTGGATCTTCCGCTCGGTCTGCATGAGAGACTTATGGTCACACCTAGGAAGGAGAGGATCACCTTCCAGACTTTGGGGATGAATTGTGGTTCACGGTCAAACACGATGTCTTCAGGAATCCCATAATATATGAAGATGTGGCTGAAGAGAAGTTCAGCTGATTCCATTGCTGTGGGGAGTCCTTTGAAGGGAAGAAGATGACAGGATTTGGAGAATCGATCAATTATTACCAGGATGCATGTATTACCATCGGAGGCTGGGAGATCTGTCATGAAGTCCACTTCTAGGTGTGACCATGGCCGGTTGGGAACGGGCAGCAGTAGAAGTTTGCCTGATGGTAGGTGGTGAGGAATTTTGGCCATGGTGCAGTCTGCACATCCTTGGATGAACCTTCTCACATCCCTGGCCATGTTAGGTCACCATACGTGATCTTTTAGCACCGAGAGGGTGTTATTGGCCTCTGGGAGGCCAGTGCCCAAAGACGTGTGCTGAGTGAATCAGGGGAGTAAGTTGTGCTCTGGTGACATACTGACGACCGGGGGGACAGCCTGACAGAGTAGCATTGGAGGCATTGGATGAGGGAATGGAATCTGCTGACCATTGGACACTTTTGATTGATTGATTGAAAACTTTATTAATCCCGATAGGGAAACTGCTTTGCCACCAACAGTATAGCCATCAAACATAATACACAACTAACAGACAGATAAATAAATAAATAATTCTACATTAGGAGACTGATAAACCCTGATTATGAGACACAATTTTAAGAAAGATTAAATTTCACAGTTTCACGAACAAACATTATAAAAGACTAGAATAATTACAATAACAGTTAACAGTGTTCGTTTAAATATCTGACCGCTCGTCTCATGCATGAAATCCTGGAATACGGAGGGGGCGTTTACCAGACTATATGGCATGATGAGGTACTCGTAGTGTCCAGTAGGGGTCACAAAGGCGGTCTTCCACTCGCCCCCCTTACGTATCTGGATGAGATTATACGTGCTGCGGAGGTCCAACTTGGTGAACACCTTGGCTCCACGGAGGTGTTCTAGTGCAGCTGGGACGAGGGGAAGAGGATATGGAATTTGGTGGTGATCTTGTTTGAGCGGTAATCGATACAAGGCCGCAAGCCTCCGTCCTTCTTTGGCACGAAGAAGAAACTCGAAGCAGCAGGGGCTTGTTGGAGGGGCTCGTCTATTAACTCCTCCATGGTCTTCTGTTCTGGAAGTGATAAAGGATACATTTTCCCGTGGGGCACTGGTTCACCTGGCATCAGATCGATGGTGCAGTCCCAAAGTCTTGATTTTGTGCTCAGTGACCAATTTTTTTGTTGATTTTAATGCTTGTTTATTTTTTTGGACCATTGTCCTGATAGAAGATCCAGTGTTACGGAAGCAGACTCAAGAGATGGTTAATGGAGATACAACAGGACTTTATTTGACAACACCGAGCGGAGACAGGATGCAGGTAAGTGATATGAACAATAATACTTTGGAGAGCGGTGTGCAGGTGATGATTGGAATGGTTCTTCTTACAGGAATAGAGACACACAGGAGAGACGAGATGATGTTTGATTCAGACAATGGAGGTTTACAATATCAAGGTAAGTAGCCCTCTACAAATAAACGAGACCAGACCGTGAACTGAGGTGAAGAGTGTGTCTTTATAGAGCTGGTGATGATAGTGATGATGAGGTGCAGGTGTGTGTGATTAGTACTCAAGTGAAGGAGTGTGCTGTGATTGGCTGGGGTGAGAGCCTGGCTGATCTGTAACAACCAGGGCCCATTATAAGATTTCTAGCTGAAACCATCAAAAAGCTATTTTTTTCCCATCTGACCATAAAACCAAGTCCTGAATTAAGTTATGTAGTGTCTGGCAACTGAATATGCTGGAGTTTGTTTTTGGATGAGAGAGTTTGTTTTTGTTTCTGACCTCAAGACCAATTTCTGCAATTCTCCAGCTGTGATTCTTGGATAGTCTTTGGACACTCAAATGATCCTCGTCGCTGTGCATTAGGACAATACATGTCCAGGTGATTCAAGCTTCTTGATGTTGAAAAAGAGAATTTTCAATTGCTTTACCTATTTTCTTACAGCCACTTTCTATTTTGTGGAGCTCAACAATCTTTTGTTGTACAACTATATTCTTTGGTTTTACCCATTTTGATGAAGGGAATTTGCACATTGTGTTACCTCATTTTTTTTTTTTACTCCTGTGAAACAGGAAGTCATGGCTGGACAATGTCATGTTTCTAGACACTCTGGTGTGCAAAAAAAAAGTAAATGTGAATAGGAATACACGTCAGAGATATTTTACTCATAAGAATTTCTAATGGTGCTAATAATTGTGGCCAAAGTGTGTTGTAGAAAAAAAATTATGTGTGTGATGTCGTGTCAGTTTTTAATGGACTTTCTGGCTTTATGTTAGTCACCGTCTTTAATATTTACTTCTCACTTACAAGAGTTATTCAAGGCTGTTGTGAGAGTCTTGAATTACATTGTATACACAAACATTATTTAAACTGCTTCCATAAGCTGCTGTTTAAACGGGGCAATCCAAGAGGCTAAGGGAACAACAATGGTTTTCAACCTGTTAACCTTTACGAGGACGCTGACGCACTGAATCGTTCTTTGTTTAAATTAGTTCAAAGTTACTGTTAGATTTAATGTTATTATTACCTTGACAAAATATACATCAATAAAAAGATCTAAGACTCAAGCTTCAGTATTAGACCTCTATTTTATTCTGAGAAACATATAGTGATAGTTATGTCTTAATTTGTGTCAGGAGTTATGAAAATGAAAAAAAAAATGAGTCAATACCTTTAATATGAATTATGAGCGTCAGCAGCATCCATTGAGCAAAAAACACCTGTATGGTCTCCATGAAAATGCTTGACAAAAAAACGTCCCTCAGGGCTTTTAGCTCAAAATGGTTTTGATTTGGAGAAATATTGGTAGATTCTCATGTTTACGTCTGATGTTTATAGAGTAATCATTATTAAATATTTACCCAAAATGCACCAATGCAATCATTCTGAGCGTTGGATACTCTGATGTACTGTTTTCAATTCATACTGGCAGCCTGAGGGCGCTCTATGCACATTTATTCCACATATAGCACTCTTGATGAAGACTCATATCATGTGACATTCCAGGAAGTCCCTTACATAAAACTTCCAGAGATCGCCATAACAGGCAGATAAAGATGTTTTGGAGACAATAAACAAGATTGCAACAATATATGATTTATCTGTGTTCTTAAAGCCGTGTCGGTTATTTTCGTAATAATAGATTATAGTTCTAATGCAATGCTAATCGACATAGCCTTTATCATTGTGCACAATACTATAAAATACGATATTTTTTGTCAGATTTTTTAATTTGAAGCCACATCAAATCACATAAGGTTATTTAAAACACTCGACTTGGGTTATAAAGTAAGTTTGGAGGAAAAGTATGGATTTAATCTCATAAATTGTCGTGTACTGATGGTGTTCTAAGCTAACATGATAACTGCTCTAATAGTGTGTGCACATTAAAAGCGAAGCGAATATTCGCATCCCATTACTTGCTCTAGATTACTAGCAGGAGGTTTCTTATTTTTCGAATCACTTGCGTGAATAAAAACATTGCGCGATTAGAAGTGTCTTCACGCTGATACTTCACGCTGATACACTGATACTTCAGTGTCTTCATCATCAACAACAACAACAATTTCTGCCATTTTTTTCCATTATCAACCATGTTGGAGATAATTACATAGTTCTGGCATTAAACCTGAATGGTGCAGGCTGATAGGTCTTTAACTTATTAGTAGCAATCATGTCATTATCTACATAGCACAAGCTGATTGGTTGCTATTTAATAAGCGGCCAATGAGCTCCCTGCTCAAACGTTCAAATACTTGCCATTGTTTGCTGTAACTGTCTGCAGTGCGCTTTCAGAACGCATCTTAAATCAACGTCTAAGATAAGTAAAATGGTCTTTTTATTACACATCTCTGCACATATTGTTTGGTCCGGTTATTCATTCCTAAATGGAGCAATCTTTACAAGTTTTAAACTAGCTTCATGTTAGAAATGTTTTAAACTAGCGTCAAGTCAACAGTGCACGAGCGAATCACTGAAGCATATAATCAGCAGTGTTTATGCAGCAGCGGTCTATTGTATGTCATTGCTGTTTTATATTAGTGGTGGGCAGATCGAGGCTCGTGGAACACTGAAACAGTTGAAGCAAATGTGCCCTATTGTGTCGATGCTTTGAAATAATCCAACACCCGTTTCCACGTTGACCCCTAGTGGTCAGAACAGTGTAAATGCTACAAAAACCCGGGCCAAACATGACCTAATAAGATCAGCTAATAATATTTTCAACTGTCTATGTTCCTTTATCAATTGTCAGAATTTTAGTTTGTTCTATGAATGGCTCAGCATTATTCATTGAAATTATACTAATGTCTAATTAAAACGTCTACATATCTATAAAACTGATCAGAGATTAGGTAAAACCCAGAGACACTTATTCATTGGTTCTCAGTGACTCCTAATGATTAATGGGTTCACCGAGATCATCGCCCCCCCCATCAATGAACCATTGAAATTTCAAAGTGTTTCGAAACCGTTATGCCATTATGAAGCCTAGTTTACTGAAATCACATCACTCTGGCAGTTTGATACACGCTCCGAACCACTGATTCTGAACAAAAGATTCGTAAAGGTTTCGGAGCTTCATGAAGCAGTGTTTTGAAATTGCCATCACTATTTCATATAGCATGGATATGAAAACAGTTTCATATAGCATGGATATGAAAACCGTTAAAGTGATATAAGCATTACACTTTAAATGGTGTTCACAATATTTAACGGTATATCGCCATGACGCATTCATTTATTTCCAAGAGTAGGTTGATTCAAATGCTTGTTGTGTTTGAGTCATGCTAAACGAATAATCAATACAGTTAAACTAGCATCATGAGTCTGGCGGGTGTTTGCATAACTTGAGTGTTATATGCGTGAATGTGTGTATGCAGCAGCAAATGTTCTATTGTTTGTATCTCTGTGAACATGCTGTCTATGCTATTGATGAGAAGGTTAAAGTAAAACAAGCACTCGCATAAAACAAATTCAAATATATAATACTAATAATCAAGGCATCTTTTATTCAAGGGTAATGTTTATTACCTATGCTTAACATCCCAGATGAAAAAAAAGTGCACTGAAATACATTTTATTTAAGTGCACTTAGTACACTATAATACACTTCCATAATGTACTTAAAGTGCTCTATTTTCGACCTACTTATTTTGCACTTACTATACTAAAATCTTAAGTACTGCTTAATATAAACTTAAGATCATCTTAGTGTACTAAATTGTGCTTTTTTTGGGACACATTGAAATTGAACTAAAGTGTATTTTTAATATACCATTTCATATTTAAAAAAAATGTATTTCGTTAACACTTTAAGTACAATTGAAACCATCTTTAAATACAATAATAAACTATTTAAATAATAATAATAATAATATATAATTATATAAAAATTATACTTATAATGTATTCCTAGATTTTTAAAAAATGGACTAAAATACATTTTAAGTGCACTTAGTACACTTCTATAATACACTTCCGTAATGTATTTAAAGTGCTCTATTTTCGACCCACTTATTTTGCACTTAATATACTAAAAGCTTATCTTAAGTACTGCTTAATATAAACTTAAGATCATCTTAGTGTACTAAATTGTGCTTTTTTGGGACACATTGAAGATGACCTAAAGTGTATTTTTAATATACTATTTCATATTTTGAAAAAATGTATTTCGTTACCACTTTAAGTATAATTGAAACCATCTTTAAATACAATAATAAACTATTTAAATTATTATAATAATAATATGTAATTATATAAAAATTATACTTATAATGTATTCCTAGATTTAAAAAAAATGGACTAAAATACATTTTATGTTCACTTAGTAAACTTCTATAATACACTTCCGTAATGTACTTAAAGTGCTCTATTTTCGACCCACTTATGTTGCACTTAATATACTAAAAGCTTATCTTAAGTACTGCTTAATTTAAACTTAAGATTATCTTAGTGTACTAAATTGTGCTTTTTTGGGACACATTGAAGATGAACTTAAATATGCTTTTAACATACTATTTCAGCTTTAATTTTATTTTTAGATTAAATCTTTAATACATTTTTAACACCTATAGTTTAAAAGGACAGGAGGAATGGATATATGTACTGTACAAACAAAAAGCATCTCTTTCTTAAAAAACACTTTCTTTTTTTAAAAACATTATTCAAGTCCAAACCAACCCGATCTCACGGCAATTCGTACGAATTTTACGAGGTGGCTAATTCGTACCAATTCATACGACCTCACTCGTACGAATTTGTACGTTTTTTTGCTAAATCGTACATATTTTACGATTTGCCAAAATCGTATGAATTCATACGAATGACCTACTCCTGACCCCGCCCCTAAACCCAACCGTCACGTGGGTTTAGACAAATCGTACAAATTCGTACGAGTGAGGTCGTACAAATTCGTACGAATTAGCCACCTTTTTTTAATCACTCGTACAAATTCGTACGAATTGGTCGTGAGATAGCGTTGGTCCAAACAGACTGTTGGGAAACAAAATAACACAAGTGGCAAGTTTAAACTAAAAGCATTAAAGGGTTAGTTTACCCGAAAATCAAAATGATCTCAGTTTTTACTTGTGTTGTTCTAACCCTGTATGACTTCCATTTATAATTTCATAACAAAAGACTATATTTATGTTGTAATCTGAGCGCTGGATAAGTCTTCCATTGACTTCCAAGGGGCTTAAACTTGCTCGATCAGAAAACATATAGACATTGTTTAAAATAGCCCAAGTGCACTAAAAAAAACACTTAATTACAAGAAAGTAATTTGTATACATTTATTTTTGTGTGCTAAAAACAACTGTAAAAATAATATATTATAAATACACTAATTAAAAGTATATTTTTACTCAAATAGTACTTAAGTGTAATGAAAAAAATATACTAAAAACCTTATTTTTAAAATGTATTTTTAGTGCATAAAAATAAAATTTACTTTTGAAAAAATAGACAGAAGAGTTTTTTTAGTGTATATTTTACAAGTACATTTTAACACATTTAAAATAGTTTATTGTTAGTGTACTTTGATAGCTATCTAAAAGTACACTAACAATGAACTATTTTTAATGTGTTAAAAATGTACTTGTAAAAAATACACAAAAAAAAACTCTTCTGTCTATTTATTCAAAAGTATATTTTATTTTTATGCACTAAAAATACATTTAAAATATCAATGGTATTTAGTATACTTTATTAATTACACTTAAGTACTACTTAAGTAAAAATATACTTTTAATTAGTGTATTTATAATATATTATTTTTACAGTTGATTTTAGCACAAAAAATATGAACGTACTACAATTGTACTTTCTTTTACTTAAATATATTTTTAGTGCACTAAACTATACTTTTTTTTCACCTGGGATGTTTATGCAGCATCAGAGCACACTCTTGTCATTCATAATCACTTTTGATGGCTTTTCATATATCAAATAAGAGTATAGAGTTATGTAATTATCAAATGGCTTAATTGATGATAATTGCTCAGGTGGCTGCTGGGTTCCTATCTATCACCTTGTAACATTTTATATTGCTGCTCAAAAGAAAACATAGAGAACACATAGAAAGCATGCATGTCTAGTGCTAAGCTGATAGACAAGGTAGCCAAGGCGCACATAGCCGTAAGTCACTAGTGCTAAGCCAGTCGGCAAGGTAGCCAAGGCGCACACCGCAACTCGTGAATTTCACCGTCTACTCCAGGAACTGCGCCTGGATGACAGCCGCTTCCAAAGCTACTTGAGGATGACGGGTGTCCAGTGCACGGACATGATTGGCTTGCACGACAACGCATCATGCGAATTTCACGCTCAAGTTGAAATTTTTCACCTTGCGCAGAAGACACGATTGAGACGAATATCTAGGGGTTTTTTTCTGCCAGAATTCTGTGCGTGCAAGATCATATTCTTGTGTGACATTTTCCACGCGCGTGAACTGATTGTGCAGATAAATGTTCGTCTCACAAATCAGAAATTTTTGGACAAAACACTGAAAGGATGCTTAACTTTAATGGATGATAAACATCAGTTAGCATTTTAGTCTTCTTAAAAAAAAAAAATCACCTACCATTTTCTTGAAAAACATTTAATAAAACTGTAGAGTTTTAGACTTATTGGGTCCTATCATACACTCGGCACAGCGCAGCGCCAGAGGTGACGCTAGTTTCAGCCCGACACAGTTATCATTTTTCTTTTGTTATTTAAAGAGCGTGTTAGTAATGTGCGCCTATAGGCGGGTCCACAACACGCTTACACTCTGCTTATTACACACACAGGGTCACACAGCAGCACACAAACTAGCCAAATATATATATATATATATATATAAAAAAAAAGGATTTCAATGTAAAAGATTATTATTGTGTACAGAAAGATATGGTGGAATCTGGCTTGTCCCGTAGATGGTCTGCTTGCGGTCTTTAACCTCGTGCACGAGCAAATCCGTTTGCTCTTTGGAGACACATTCAGTCTTTCCTCTTGCAAATTCGCCATGTAAATAGCGAATTTGACATGGTGCGAGTGCAACTGGCTTTTAAAGGAATGGGAAATTGAACTTTTTTTGCACGTAAATCCCAAAACACACCCATTAGTCACTAAGAGAATAGGGACAACCCTTTTAGGCCATGTGCCGGGTGCACATTTTAGGCCATTTTTCCGTCGTTAAACTAGCAAAAGTGGATTCGGACACACCCTAAGTGCACTTGGACCATGCACTTTAGACCATGTGCTTAGATCGTTAAAATAGGGTTCATTATCTTCAGATTTTATATATGACATGGTCAGGCATGTGTATTGAGCTGAGAAATGCATTTCTTATAACTTTACAAAATTTTGAAGCTATTAATAATTTTTTGATTATTATTATGACAGTAATTAATTTTGACTTTCCAATAAACTGCCAAGCGTCGGCTTTCAAATGAGACCATACTTGTGCTTTTAGTGCAAAGGGTTCATGAACTTTATCTGTTTTAGTTTGGGTATGTCATTCCTCAGGATTTTTTCAAAAGTGGGGGTGAAGGCTAACAGGCAATTTGACAATGGCTTGAGGGTGTTTTTTTGTTCGGTTTACATTTTTGTTCTCCTACATTACATCTGATCTAGTTACTATAGAGAGATATGATGGGCTACAGTACAAGCGAGATGCACTGGCTAATATTCTGGCGTATTCTGTCTGTGTTTTTGTGTACCTGGAGGTGAGGGGTTGAGCTGGGGCAAATCTCTAATGGGTTTGCACTATGATAGTCATTCATTTATTTAATTGTTAACCCTAGTGAATGAGCACCTGTGAAATGGAAGCACAGGAGTATAATACATCCCCTCTCGGTCTGTATTATCAGATACACAGCATTGCTAGTCCACCTCTAATTACAGGAAAGAGAGAGCGAACATGGGTGAGACAGGAAAATCAGAAGCTATTATGACTCATGTCTCGCTATTATTTAGATGACTGGATTCATCTGAAATCATTGAAGAATAAATCCTTTTCAACAGTCAGAGATAAGAAAGAAAGATATAAAGTGAAATTACATATATTAATTTATTCTCAGGACACTACACCATTTATGCTCAGAGTTTTGTTGTTGTAGTTGTTATTTCATTTTAAAAGATTAGTGCTGAACTTTACATATACTGTAATCATATTATTTTCCCTCAAGCCAAAAGTACCAGGACTGCAATCATAAGATATTTGGGGGATGATTCTACTCAATATTCAGATCGGCAATCAGTAAATATGGGTTTTTCATGACCAATAATTCATGATTAAGTTATGAGCTCAAAATCCTATAGCCATGTAAAGTACCAATAGATATTCATTTTAAAAATCAACTACTGTTAAATAGAGCAAAAAGAGATTGTTAACCAATCCAATTGTATGGAGTTGTAATAGTACTTATGGAAGAAAAAAAAATACATTTCTCCATAAAGAAATGTAACCCACGACCTTTGATTCCATTTGAACACTGTGCTGTGTGGGCTAGGTTAGGTTTAACTTAGGATTGCATTTTCTGGATGGTAGCTTTTTGGAATAAATAACAACCAGGGTGGGAGATGTCTGAATAAATTTAACAGCCATGTTCACTGCTTTAAAATTGTAACTCTCAGAATGGAAGATTGCAGCCAGTAATTTTTCAGCAGACCTGTTTGATTGCGCATCAGTAAAGTCAAACCAGAGGAAGATTGAGGAAATGATGATGCTTTCAAAAGTGGCTCTGTAAAAGTGTTGAAGTTGTGCAATGGCCAGTTTCTGGATAGGTCTCAGGACAGTAACTGTGCTGCTGTGCTTTATGGTGGAAGTAATTTTCTGCTCCATTGGAGATTGTTGGGGGTGCCAGTATTTGCATATATATATATACACTGTATATTTATATAGTATATATATATACTGTACTGTAATGTATTTATATAGTGTTGTGTTCAGTCAAATGGCACAGCAAGAATGTACACATAAGTTTGGGATCTTTAAAATATGTACATGTTTTTGAGTCAAATTTTTATAACGATAGAGACGACTACTTGCATAAAAAGTCATACAAGCATACAAAGCAGTTCCTACTGTAAATATCTCTTAGTAAAACAATATTTAAACTGAATTAAATCACTTTAAAAACAACTATTACTTTATTTATAGAACTATAGTCATAGGTTTGCAAGGAATAAAGCACACAGCACATTACAATGGAGTGTAACTGTGATTATAGTTAAGACATGTGGAAACACGCTGTTTTCAAAAAAAAAATTTGAAAGCTTAAATACCACTGAGTATCCAGTATCACCATATGGATTGTTAAATTCATACAGTCTACAGTATTACTGTAAGATATGGACCTGACAGTTATGTCACAACATGCAAGTACCTGTGTTAATTCTAATTCCTAATCTGTGATTCTGATATGATTCCTGTACAGTCAGACGTAATTTGTCTCGACCGTTTATTGCTGTTTATGCGTCAGTAAATCGATCAATAAAACAATCAACTTTACATTGTTTCTCTTGCATGAAAATAATCTGTTATTTAAATTGATTACCGGTAAATTATATACAGAAAGCGATAAAAGAAAACTCCCTTTACAATTGCTGGAGCTGTCAATCACATGGCGTGAGTTTATCAATGACTGAGATCACAGCATTCATTCACTCAAGACATGTCTGTCATGGGCTACAATGCTCATCTCTGCAAACTTTAATGCAACAGGAGTAGACCTAAATATAATGCTATAATCAACACTTTTCACAATTAGCTGTAATAGTGAAAATGTAGTAAAAGAAAATTCTAGAGATGTCACATGTAATACTTGTTTGATATGCAAGATGTAGCCAATAGCAGTGGGCGTTTACACTGAAGTCTCACAGCAGACATGATCATGAAAATAGAGCGTTCAAATCAGAGGGATAAAATCAGGTTGGAAATGACCTTTTATTTCTAAATTGACAATTTCTGTTGTAAAAATCAAACTAACATTATAAGTGCATCACAGGAAACACTATAAAATAATACAAATGCATGACCCTTTTTAAAGGAAGCAGCTTTAGAGTATTAAACATGAAATTCAGTTAGAATTACAACTTCAATTTCTAGTATAAAGCAGCTCTCCAGTGTGTTTATGCTTTTACTTGCATCTGACCATGACGAACTGAACAGAAGAAATGAGCCACGTCAAAGAAGGCATGCTTGCATATTACGGACCAATGGTAGCTTACCAGCCAGAGCGAACTTTTCCATAAAGTTGGCTTTAGCAAGCTTATTCAAGCTCCTGAAACAAACTCCAAATGAACTACTTTTTGGCCTGATTTTGTTTGAAATTACGTCACACCAGTTTGTTCTTTGTGTACATTGTGGCCTTTTAGAAAATAACTGAAAAATGGAAGCATCTTTGTCCACTGACAGCTATGAAAAGCATATTCTGATGGAATACATTTGTGCAAATTTACAAATACATTATATTTGGTTATAATTTATGACATTAAAATCATGAACTGGATTCTTATCTTCCTTTGTCTGCTGTCTTTGACATCACAGTTTAGGATAGTCACTTTGGGATTTGTGACTTTGTTTGTTCTTGTAGTGTCATCTGCCAATCAGCGTTGTCATTATGTAATTTTCATGTGGCATCACAGTGATTAGTCACATTTATGGCTCAGGTGACTGGCTCAAAACAGCCTGGTTACAGATCTAAGCATCCATTAACAAAAAATTTAAGTACGCATTTTGGAGTTTTGTCTGTTTGGACTGTTAGTCTGTGAAAGACCCCTCTCATGGACAAATTATTCAAGTCAAAATTAAACTCTCTGTACATGGATCACAAACACAGTCCCAAACGTGTTTTGTCGCACTGTCAAATAGCTGTGCTTCTGTCAGGACCACTATCGTCAAATACGATTGAGATTAGCATATAGTTTGGATTGGCGGTATGGTTCCGTTCTGGGTGAGAACTCCCAGCTTATCCATGCAGCCTAGCATGGATAAGAGCAGGGAGAGCAGCAATAACCCCCCTCGGGTGAACAGAATAGAACCAACATGAATGTATTGCAATATCATTAATTCAAAATTTTAAAGTACAACATAATTCGAGAATTATTTTGATTCAAAGGGAATCAGAATGCCAAATCCTGACTGACGAGAGGTGGAGCTGGGGATGGAGGAGGGTAACTAGCTTGTGAGAAACACGCTGCTGATAATACTGAAGGAGCTTATATACAGTGATATGCATCGTATTCCTATAGGTCGACGTGGATCAGCTGGGAGTCAGGTGATGCGAGCTTGACTAACGTGACCTGCCAGAACTAATGCTACGCTTGATTTAAGCGTCTGTAGTCTCAAGAATGAGCGAGCCTCTTTTTGCCACTCAACGTCCTGTAACTTTTAGTGTAGTCGCTAGTGAATCGCAAGATAGCTATTATGTAATTTTTGAAAATCCTCTTTCAGTCAGAATATCATAGTTCCTACAATATCACAGTTCCCACAAAAATATTAATCAACAACTGTTTTATTGATAATAAGAAGAAATCCTACTTGAGCAACAAATCAGCATATTATATGATTTCTGCAGGATCATGTGACACTGAAGACTGGAGTAATGATGCTGAAAATTCAGCTTTGCAACCACATAAATACATTTTATATAATATGTTAAAATAGAAAATAGCTATTTTTAAATTGTAATAATATTTCACAATACTGTTTTTACTGCATTTTCAATCAAATAAATGCAGCATTGGCGAACATAAGACACTTCATTAAAACTAAGTCTTACCGGACCCCAAACCTTTGAACTTTAGTGAACTGGACTGCATGTACAATCTGTTTCTCACACAAAGCTATCACATGGGTTTAGAAGACATGGAATATAATACATAGTCATATGGACTACTTTTATGGTGCTTTTGTGTCTTTTTCAAGCTTGAAAACTATTTCATAATTGCGTGGCAAAAAGCATTTAGCACAATATTCAAAACATCTCCTTTTGTTTTCCACAGAAGAAAGAAAGTCATACAGGTTTGAAACAACATGAGGACGAGTAAATAATGACAATATTTTTTATTTTTTGATAAACTGTTACTGCTATTTCAATGAAAGGTTCTTCACACTAAAATCTCTGATGAATCATCTCATGAGGTGAATGTTAGCAGACTACACTTACAATTCCACTGAATAATTCAACGTGTTTTCAGAATTGTAGCATGTGTTTTACAATACCTGGGAAATCTTGACAGATCAGTGACATGTCATTGATGAAACGCATCCGATTCTGAGCTAGCAACACTCATCGAGAACACAAAAGGTCAGCTCAGAACAGCAACCGACTTTTGTAACATCAAAGTGTTGAACATGAAAATGATGCATTGTGTCTTTATATATAAACCACTCGTGACAATAGCACACATATTACCTCTCTCAGGCTCTCTGCTTTCTTCTGTGCTTGATGTGTGAAAATAAAGGTTGAAATGTGCAGATATTCCTAGTTGCCTGGTTTCCCAAAGAGCACTCTTCCATGATGGCGTGCATCTGTGATCTTCTAAGTGTCGTTGTGAACTCATATCTCAGCCTGGAGAGAAATGATTGACATGCCTGAGTACTTCTCAAGGTCAAGGTAGTGCCTCTACACCATTTCCCCCCTATCACTTTCATTTTGTTGACCATCTTATCGATTTAATATCCATCCAGTTTGCCATGTGACATGGTTCATTTCAAACGTAGCCTATTATAGGTGAGGGCAAAACGGCAGATGGGAGTTTTAGTTACTGAAACATGTTCTGAGGGCAGAAAGGAAAATGATTGGTTTACAGCTTCAACCAATGAAACTGAAGCAAAGGCGGGGTCAAGACGTTTGAACGTGCAGAGGGATATTATTAGTCGGACTCGCAACACACAAGAAAAACGCTTCGTGGGGAAAACGCATTTATTGCAAGGTAAGTGATTTTACCATATATTTTGTTAAAATTCAGCATCCTCTAACGTTTCTTAAGATAATCAGCGAACATTAAAATGCACAGAACTAATCATCGTCTAAATATGGTATTGTATGCGTTTTGATTCGACTGTTTACTCAGTCAACCGCAACATAGCTGCTTAGGACGTAACTGGTGTAAAACCTATGTGTAAAACATGCTTTTCCAATGCTATCTCGCTGTGTGTGAAATTGAAATGCGACAACAGAACTCGTTAAAATCTCCGAGAAATTTCAACGGTCAAACTGATACATCTCCCGTCCTCGCGCTGCTCTCAGGGCAGGAATAACTCAATAGATTCAGATCGCTGTTATTTTAGTGCATTACGCGCTGCTCTCAGGGCAGGAGTAACTCAATAGATTCAGATCGCTGTTATTTTAGTGCATTACGCGCTGCTCTCAGGGCAGGAGTGACTCAATAGATTCAGATCACTGTTATTTTAGTGTATTACGCACTGCTCTCAGGGCAGGAATACTCAATATATTCAGATCGCTGTTATTTTAGTGCATTACGCGCTGCTCTCAGGGCAGGAATACTCAATAGATTCAGAACGCTGTTATTTTAGTGCATTACGCGCTGCTCTCAGGGCAGGAATACTCAATAGATTCAGATCGCTGTTATTTTAGTGCATTACGCGCTGCTCTCAGGGCAGGAATACTCAATAGATTCAGATCGCTGTTATTTTAGTGCATTACGCGCTGCTCTCAGGGCAGGAATACTCAATATATTCAGATCACTGTTATTTTAGTGCATTACGCGCTGCTCTCAGGGCAGGAATACTCAATATATTCAGATCGCTGTTATTTTAGTGCATTACGCGCTGCTCTCAGGGCAGGAATACTCAATAGATTCAGATCACTGTTATTTTAGTGTATTACGCGCTGCTCTCAGGGCAGGAATACTCAATATATTCAGATCGCTGTTATTTTAGTGCATTACGCGCTGCTCTCAGGGCAGGAATACTCAATAGATTCAGATCACTGTTATTTTAGTGCATTACGCGCTGCTCTCAGGGCAGGAGTAACTCAATAGATTCAGATCACTGTTATTTTAGTGTATTACGCGCTGCTCTCAGGGCAGGAATACTCAATATATTCAGATCGCTGTTATTTTAGTGCATTACGCGCTGCTCTCAGGGCAGGAATACTCAATAGATTCAGATCACTGTTATTTTAGTGTATTACGCGCTGCTCTCAGGGCAGGAATACTCAATATATTCAGATCGCTGTTATTTTAGTGCATTACGCGCTGCTCTCAGGGCAGGAATACTCAATAGATTCAGATCGCTGTTATTTTAGTGCATTACGCGCTGCTCTCAGGGCAGGAATAGCCTACTCAATAGATTCAGATCGCTGTTATTTTAGTGCATTAAGCGCTGCTCTCAGGGCAGGAGTACTCAATAGATTCAGATTGCTGTTATTTTAGTGTATTATGCGCTGCTCTCAGGGCAGGAGTACTCAATAGATTCAGATCGCTTTTATTTTTAGTGTATTACGCGCTGCTCTCAGGGCAGGAGTAACTCAATCGATTCAGATCGCTGTTATTTTAATGTATTATGCGCTGCTTTTAGGGCAGGAGTACTCAATAGATTCAGATCGCTGTTATTTTAATGTATTATGCGCTGCTCTCAGGGCAGGAGTACTCAATAGATTCAGATCGCTGTTATTTTTAGTGTATGACGCGCTGCTCTCAGGGCAGGAGTACTCAATAGATTCAGATCGCTGTTATTTTTAGTGTATTACGCGCTGCTCTCAGGGCAGGAGTAACTCAATAGATTCAGATCGCTGTTATTTTAGTGTATTATGCGCTGCTCTCAGGGCAGGAATACTCAATAGATTCAGATCGCTGTTATTTTAGTGTATGACGCGCTGCTCTCAGGGCAGGAGTACTCAATAGATTCAGATCGCTGTTATTTTTAGTGTATTACGCGCTGCTCTCAGGGCAGGAGTACTCAATAGATTCAGATCGCTGTTATTTTAGTGTATTATGCGCTGCACTCAGGGCAGGAGTACTCAAAAGATTCAGATCGCTGTTATTTTAGTGCATTACGCGCTGCTCTCAGGGCAGGAGTAACTCCATAGATTCAGATCGCTGTTATTTTAATGTATTATGCGCTGCTCTCAGGGCAGGAGTACTCAATAGATTCAGATCGCTGTTATTTTTAGTGTATTACGCGCTGCTCTCAGGGCAGGAGTACTCAATAGATTCAGATCGCTGTTATTTTTAGTGTATTATGCGCTGCACTCAATCAATCAATCAATCAATCAATCATCATTTATTGCCATGTCAACAAGTTGATAGGAATTTGTCTTGGTACAACTCTCAGACATAAGTAGCCTAAAGACAGACAACACAAGTACAAAAATAATAACAACAATACCCAGCAAACAGTTAAATAGTAGATTAAACCCTGCAGACATTAAAGAGACAATACAAAGAAGAAAGTGCTAAGAAAGTGCACAGTGCACACAGTTAGTAAAATGCTGCAGTCAGTGCAAATTCAGATGTCTGATAGCCAGAGGGTAAGTGCTGTCTCTGAAACGTGATGTGGAAGTCTTAATGCTCCTATATCTTCTTCCTGATGGGAGGAGATTAAAGAGATGGTGAGCAGGGTGAGAGTGGTCCGCTATGATGCTTTTAGCCTTTCTTATTATTCTGGTGAAGAAAAGTGAAGAAAGTGAAGGGAGGCTACAGCCTATGATTTTTGATGCTCTGTGTATTACTCTTTCCATCCTAGTTTTGTCCTGAGCGGTTGTATGACCGAACCAGACAAGCATGGAAAAAGTGAGAACGCTTTCAATAGTTGACCTATAGAAGTGGGTCATGGCAACTCGGCTGACTCTGAACTTTTTGAGCTGCCGCAGAAAATGGAGTCGCTGGTGAGCTTTACTGATCTTAATATTGGTGTTGAGCTCCCATGATAGGGATTCCTGGATTGTGGTCCCAAGGAACTGGAAGGAAGTGACCCTCTCCACCTCCACCCCATTAATGGAGAGCGTAGGGTGGGGACTAGGGGTCCTTCTAAAATCTACTACCAGTTCTTTGGTTTTTGTGATGTTAAGTGACAAGTTAAAGCTTTCGCACCATTTAACCAGCCCCTCCACCTCTCTGCGGTAGTCAGACTCATCCCCGTTGCCAATAAGACCAACTACAGAGGTATCGTCTGCAAACTTAAGCAACAAAACTGAACTGGTGTGTGATTGACAGAAATGTGTGTATAAAGAGTACAGAAGTGGGGAAAGGACGCAGCCCTGAGGGGCGCCAGTGTTCAAGAACTTCGCCTGTGAAACGTAATCACCCATTTTGACCACCTGCTTCCTATCGCATAGAAAGTTGAAAATCCATCTGCAAAGTGATGTTCTAACTCCTAGCTCCTGTAGAGTGTTAATCAGCTTTACAGGAACGATGGTGTTGAACGCAGAGCTAAAGTCCACGAAAAGGACACGTACATACGTAGACTTTAACTCCAGGTGTTGAAGAATAGAATGCAAACAGAGTGAAACAGCATCATCAACACTCCTGTTTGCTCTATAAGCAAATTGGTGGGGGTCCAGTGAAATACTGGACAGGTGTTTACATATCAACCGCTCAAACACTTTCATTATGACAGAAGTTAAAGCCACGGGCCTATAATCATTAAGACACGATATTCTATTTTTCTTTGGAACTGGAATGATTACAGCAGATTTAAGACAAGCAGGCACAATACCAAGTTGGAGAGACCAGTTAAAGATAAAAGTGAGGACAGATGTTAATTGATCAGCACAGTGTCTTAAGGTGGCAGACATTACGCATGGTGGAGCATGGTGTTTGATCTTATAGTCAGTAATGTCCTGCAGCCCACGCCAGACACCTTTGATGTCATTTGCATGTAGTTTATTTTCAAGTTTAGCTTTATAGGAAGCTAGGGCAGGAGTACTCAATAGATTCTCAATAGATACTCAGGGCAGGAGTACTCAATAGATTCAGATCGCTGTTATTTTAGTGTATTAAGCGCTGCTCTCAGGGCAGGAGTAACTCAATAGATTCAGATCGCTGTTATTTTAATGTATTACGCGCTGCTCTCAGGGCAGGAGTACTTAATAGATTCAGATCGCTGTTATTTTAATGTATTATGCGCTGCTCTCAGGGCAGGAGTAACTCAATAGATTCAGATCGCTTTTATTTTAATGTATTACGCGCTGCTCTCAGGGCAGGAATACTCAATAGATTCAGATCGCTGTTATTTTAGTGCATTACGCGCTGCTCTCAGGGCAGGAGTACTCAATAGATTCAGATCGCTGTTATTTTAGTGTATTATGCGCTGCACTCAGGGCAGGAGTACTCAAAAGATTCAGATCGCTGTTATTTTAGTGCATTACGCGCTGCTCTCAGGGCAGGAGTAACTCCATAGATTCAGATCGCTGTTATTTTAGTGTATTATGCACTGCACTCAGGGCAGGAGTAACTCAATAGATTCAGATCGCTGTTATTTTAGTGTATTACGCGCTGCTCTCAGGGCAGGAGTACTCAATAGATTCAGATCGCTTTTATTTTTAGTGTATTACGCGCTGCTCTCAGGGCAGGAGTAACTCAATCGATTCAGATCGCTGTTATTTTAATGTATTATGCGCTGCTTTTAGGGCAGGAGTACTCAATAGATTCAGATCGCTGTTATTTTAATGTATTATGCGCTGCTCTCAGGGCAGGAGTACTCAATAGATTCAGATCGCTGTTATTTTTAGTGTATGACGCGCTGCTCTCAGGGCAGGAGTACTCAATAGATTCAGATCGCTGTTATTTTTAGTGTATTACGCGCTGCTCTCAGGGCAGGAGTAACTCAATAGATTCAGATCGCTGTTATTTTAGTGTATTATGCGCTGCTCTCAGGGCAGGAATACTCAATAGATTCAGATCGCTGTTATTTTAGTGTATGACGCGCTGCTCTCAGGGCAGGAGTACTCAATAGATTCAGATCGCTGTTATTTTTAGTGTATTACGCGCTGCTCTCAGGGCAGGAGTACTCAATAGATTCAGATCGCTGTTATTTTAGTGCATTACGCGCTGCTCTCAGGGCAGGAGTAACTCCATAGATTCAGATCGCTGTTATTTTAATGTATTATGCGCTGCTCTCAGGGCAGGAGTACTCAATAGATTCAGATCGCTGTTATTTTAATGTATTACGCGCTGCTCTCAGGGCAGGAGTACTTAATAGATTCAGATCGCTGTTATTTTAATGTATTATGCGCTGCTCTCAGGGCAGGAGTAACTCAATAGATTCAGATCGCTGTTATTTTAATGTATTACGCGCTGCTCTCAGGGCAGGAATACTCAATAGATTCAGATCGCTGTTATTTTAGTGCATTACGCGCTGCTCTTGTTGAAGATTTTATTATTTAGAAAATAAGTAATTTAGTTACATATTAAGACACTATTATTTATTTCCTTTGTGAGTGTGTGACTTTGGTTTGTCTTTTGGGGGCTTACAGAAAGGTCAAGAATGCTGATGCAGCAGTGAATTCTATTTAAGTGTGTCACATGGTGCAAGACCCTATCTATAGGATGTATGACCATTTTTGGAGGCGATGTATGTATATATGTGAAAAGCTAACCGGTGTTCGGGAGTCATCTCCTGTGGGGAGTCATCTCCTGTGGGGAGTCGTCTCCTGCAGGACCTCCCTTCGGGAGGTTGCTCGGCTTTGTTTTGTTAAATAAAGTCTACAATATTTCTGGCATCAAAGATCTCTGAGAAGTGATTTCATAAAAAGATTGAAACCACAACAAGTGGCACCCCAGATGGGACTTGTTAGGAGCTGAAGGAACCACAGAGGGCATCTCTGGTGACCGGCACAGACAACAGTGGCCACTGTACTTTGAGGTGAGCATTTTTGCTTTTGTGTAAAGTATGTGTTGGTCACCAGCTGCCCGGAAGTGGTAAGAAAAGCTTCTTCAAATTTAAAAGAACTAAAACAAAATGGAAAAAGGGGTCTTTGATTCCAGAAATGATTGCATGCAGTTTGATTTCTAATAAGAAGGCCTTGTAGATATCAAGTAGTTTGTAATAGCGCGGGGGAGCTCCCAGTAGTGTTTACCAGTGCTTATATGATCCTGTGTGGATTTTGTGAACACTGGTGTTGCTGATTTGGCGCTAAGTTTTATTGTACGTATACGCAAGAATCTGTGTTTGCTTTATTAAGAGGGCCTAGATGGATAATAAGCAAAAAGCATGCACACAGAGGATTTATAAGGATAAAAGTTAATTTTGTGTTTTCTTGTAAGAGGGCATTGAATGATACAAGAATAGCATGTACACAGAAGAAGATTTTATGTTGTCAAGTGGGCCTGGATGGATGACAACCGTACTGATAAGGATATCAGTTATTAGTGATCTGTGTTTTACTTGTAAGTGGGCCTTGAAGGATACAGTAAATAGCATGTGCACAGATGAAGTTTTAGCCTATGGTTACCGCCTTGTTATGGGTTTAACAAGGGTCTGCTCGGATAGGCTAAATCCTATAGTATAGTTATCGTTTTAAAAGTATCACTGTGTTGAGGAAGTGAATCAGTGAATATTTAATGTAGTGTTTTAAAATAAAAAAAAATAAAAAAGAAGTAGCGAATAATTCAGATCTGACAGGGAATGGAGTTCAGAATAGGGTGTGTGTGTGTGTTTGTGTGTCTGTGGGATCCTGTGTCTTGCTTGACTGTGCCTGTGGGTAAAAATAGTGACCCCCCTGACCCTGGTCACTTGAAAAGGGACAAAGAATGTGTGAATGGGATTTAGAGACATGTATAAATTGTTTGAAGATATTAACTCTGCAGATTATTGCAGTATGAAATAAGATTAAAAAAAAAAAGAAAGATATATATTTAATCAATGAATGTAGCCTAATAATATATATATATATTAATAGATCAATATAAATAAGATTGCACGTGCTTAATATGATATATCTGAAGACGTCTAAAATTTGTATCTCATTATCCCTGAAGACAGAGTGGAAAAATTATTCCATTGCAGATAATTAAGTTTGTGTTAAGAAAAAATAAGTTGTGCAGTGTGCTGAAGGTGATCAAGATTGGGTGACTAAGTTTCAACAATCATAAACATTTTACAGGAATCTTAGAATTGTAGTAAATGGGAATTGTTGATTCAATAATTAAAAAGAAAAGATACGAGGAATTCCTTGATGTTGGTTGAGAAAAATGTTATTCACCATGTGAGATTATTTGAACACAGCATGCAAAGATAGAAGAAAGATTGAAAGCTGATCTTATGATAGGGACAATTATTTAATTGATACTTAGATAATCAAAGTTAGATTATTGCTAATATTGAAAAACAGAAATAGTTTGCTTTTTCCTGCAATGAAGAACTTGCTTTACTAAAAATAGAATGGAAGAACTGCTGTTGTCAACCAGTGAGATTTTTATATAGAAGAACTAGTAAAAAAAAAGATGGTTAAAAGTGGAATTTAGATAAAGAGCTAATAGCTCAGGCACAATTGGACCTAGTATTTTTAAAAGTTAAATTTGATTCATGCAGATCTCTGAGTGTTCAAATTTCAGATGGCTTCAATGACAGTTTCGAATGAGGCCAAAGGTCAAAAGACACGACTGCAGAAAGAAGAAGACAGAAGTGGGTGAGGGGCTTTCTGCTCCCCTCCTGAAATTGACTTTCTGGAAAGCTCAACAAGGAGAAAGACTGATTTAATGCTGGAAAAGGTGAAACTTTCACTTGAGACTTTTCCTAAGGAAAAAGAGAAAATCCTGAGATGCAAAACTCAGGCAGGATCAACTTCAAAGCCCAAACTGAGAAGAGCCTAACACCAGGCCTTTGAGTGACAGCATCGGCTGACGACACATGCAGAGCGACAGCCAAGAAGCTTCAACGGACTGATGATCTAAAAACAGAAGAACACAGGTGTGGCCTCCTCAATGATCACTCTAAAGACTGCTTCATATTTGGTTAATTATTATATTAACTTTATTAATTTTGATTATTCACTGGTCTAAGAGCAATTCTTTATATTCTCTGCTAAACTAACCCTCTCTGCTTTTTCAGTAGGTACAAGTCCAGCCCTATAAGAAAAAGAAAATATGTTGACAGACAGAAGTGGGTGCTCAAACTCACCAAATAATTAGAACGGAGGCTGGATTTGGTATAGTGAGGGCTAATAGATTCAACAACTATAGGGCTAAAAGCATGATAGAATTATTCTCTGGCAAAGAAAAAGACAAAATGTCAAAGCATGATTATTATTGTAAAAGCATGATTACTATTGTTGACAAAGCAATGATACTGGTCACTCCATCTTGTTTTGGTAATTTCTAGAAATAGATTGGAGGAAAAAGTTACTCCAAAAGTCCAAAATTATGAAATGACAAACGTCAAAACTGGGATAATGAGTTGGAAATGTTACTGGCCAAGGATCCAAGATTATGCAGAGATCTCCAAATTTCTTCTTAAAAGTAGCTCATGAGCAAAGACAAAAATAACATGAAAGAAAAATTAGACCAACTAGGCCTATTATTCTAAAATATAGAGGATATTCGAGTTTATAAAAAGAAAAAAAAGGTTTTGTACAACCGGTGTTAAACGGAAACCTTATGATCATGGAAACCTCTCAATAGTGATTGGACATAGTTGTGTTGACCTGATCAGACCTTGTGGCATTCCACAGCTAAAATGATAAGTTCTGCATTTAGAGCAGAACCTGCTGCAGCAGTCACAGGAGTGTGTGTGTTGGCCAATGCGTGTGACTGAGTATGAATGGAGGAGTGAGAGATTGTGTTTGAAGAGACAGAGGCAAATCAATTATTTTGCCAATACAGCTGTATTGAAAATTGAATATGTGGGCCCACAGGGCAAATTCTGCCCAATAAAATAATGACCATGGATGAATTTGGTTAAATTTCCTGGTTGAAACTGTAGTGGCAATAGAAAAAATTGGGTAAAAACAGTGCCACATTTTGCGCAGCGCATAACACATCTTGCTTTCCTTTCAGAATATCATGATGGAGCATAACACATCTGATTTTCTTTTCAGCATATCGTGATGGAGCTGATTCTTTGTCAAAAGTATGAAATAATGTCTTGTAACTTTTGTCTGTTAAAGTGGGTTGAGTGTTGTCCAATATGAATAGTGTGCTGTAGTGGGACTCAAAACAATGAGATACGTTTTGAATTGACTAATTGTAAAAAGTACATTTGAAATGTACATGTGAGGATAATGTAAAGAAGGTGAAAATATGAAGATAAAAAGCCAAATTTATGTAAAATAAAGGGAATATATGGGTTCAAGCCCTGCTGCTAATGAAAGGAAACCACTCAGCCCCACATGACCATTCTACAGGTAACACCGAGGAGGACAATGGGCCAGATGAGCAGATGATTTAATATATGTTGTTGTCACTAACAGAAATAATTAAGGTTTCATTCACAGATGACAGTAGCTCACTTCCAGGAAGGTTTCTGGGATGGTTCTAACAAAGAACCAGTGACTGTGCATTGTAATCTCAGAAGAGGCTCAAAAGACTTAAAATACACCAACAAGCCTCAACCCCCTCCACAACAGAAAGTGAGGGATCAATGATCTTCCCTTGCAAATGAGAGGAAACAACCCATTGCAACAACTCACAAAGATCAACATGAATGGAAAAAGGAGACAAACTTAACCAAATTCACAGGAATGAAAAGTTGCAGAATGTGGGAAATTCACAAGGAGTTGTGCAAAGAAGAGAATCAGAGTGAAAGAGATGATTCAAGTCAAACAATACTCAACATCAACCAAACTTTTCTAAAAATGTAATGTTAAAGCCCTTGAATATTAAGTAGCAACTTAATAATAACCCCACCAGAAAAAATTGATTGAAGAGAGAAAATGTATGGTATGATGATAAAATGAATGTTAACGACTAATTCAAGAAATTTACATAGCATAATGGGAATTAAGACAATTCATAAAGGAAAATAAAAAATAGAACTAAAAGAAATTTTAAAATAGATAAAAAAAAAGGGTACTCCAATGCAACTTAAAATTACAATTTAGGGATACAGTTAAAAAAAAAAAAATAATAATATTAAGACTGGCTATTAACAAATATTCGATTTTAATTTTAATTCATAAGATTGTTATGATTCAATATGCTATTGACTAAATAAATATATTTCAAGTAGTGCTAATAGAACGACAAATTTAATTGGAAGTTAATCGAATTCAATAACAAGCAGGCACTTAAGAACAATTTATGGTACCAGAGGAGGGTCAAAAAGATATGTGACATTCACATGAAGGACAGATTGTTACACCAACATCACTTTTGAATATTCTCAATCCAGATGCGCAATGGTTTTGACCAGTGCGCAAGGGGGGAATAAGGAGAGAGATTAAGAATAAGGAAAAAATGAAAATTATAAGGCAAATCTGTCCACATGTGAAATTTGTGGAAAAAAAACAAAGTTAAGAAAGGAACAGCAACACAAATAGGCGAGAAGGACTATTAAATATACTTGATAATGGATTATGTGGACATGAGATATACGGGTAAAGGTAATGTTATTAGCAGAGGAAGGGCAGATGCAGAAATTACATTTCTAACAGAGAAGTATTCCTTAGATTGGAAATGCTATCAGAAATAAGTTCAGATAATGGGTTAGCAAGTTATTCCAAGAATATTGAAGATTAAAATTAATTGTATACGAACACTTAAATTGCACACAAGGAAGTTTTAATAATTAAGTTATAATGCTTTATGTTTTAAATGGTTGATATAAAAAGTTTTAGATGGTTAGATTTATTTAAATATACAGAAAAAAAGAGGCCTACATATAATCAATATGTAAGGTAGTAGAAAAGTTATTTTCTAGAATTATTTGTTCTAATTGTCTAATGAGTTTATTGAATGACTTTTATGAGGTAAATGTAACATTGCTCTAAAGCTTTCTTAGTTTGAGTGATTACATGTGACATAATTAGTTTATTCATGAGAGTTTATTTAGAAATTAGTAGAAAGGAAGAAAAGGTATTCAGTTAAGAACCGCTTGAACTGAGGAGCTCCAATGAGGAGCTATAACGCAAGATTAAAAATGTCTAAATGGTATTTAATGTGACATTTTGGTAATAAAATAGACAGAATTTAAAATATGAAACTTTATAACGAAGCACAAAGCGATTTAAAGGATAAAAGGTGCACTACAATGTTCTGTTCGTTCATCAACTAAAAATGATTGACTAAAAGATTGATTCTTCAAATTTAATAATTGATATTCCTTCATAAAAAGAAGCAATTGAAAATGAGAAAAATAGGTATTTAACCCAACCCTATTTTAAATCAAAATTCATATGGATCACGAAAAACAAAAACGCAGAATGAATCAATTATTTATTATAAATCAGCAGAGATTTACTGTAATGCTTTGTCTGTATCAGGAGGAAAACAATTACATGAGAAAAGTAGAAGGACTTATGTTTGAAGATCAGTGTTGCACGTTTACCAAATAATACTGCGCAGGGAGGAACATTTAGCGAATACAGAATTAAGTGAAAAAAGTTTAAGAACAAAAAGTTAAGAAAAACTTGATTTGAAGTTTGGAGGAGTATGAACATGGTTTGCTAAATTAGGAACGTTTTCTGAAGTTGCAATATTGAAAGGTGGTTATTATTCTGTTGTGTACTTCCCATAGTAAGATCATTAGTTGTTAAAATCACTGTTAAACAAATGGAAATGCTGAAATATCAAGATAATGAAAATTAATTTTAAAGGGCAACCAATATTATTAAGATTGGGCTTATAAACCAAATTTAAATGTACAAAAATTGGATGTTGATTCAAGTACCTCAAATAAAGATGAAGAAGATGATTGATGAGCCAGACCCTGGGAGTCTGGGTCGAAGAGGATATCTACGCCGCAAGAATACTTTTAAATGTATAAGGGATTTTTATGTGTGACATACTCTACTGTGACAATAACAGGCAATGCTGAACCAACTTTATTCACACACTTATAACAATGTTTTTTGTTTTATTAGGGAGAATTCGAAGTCTTTTACTTTCTCCATTGAATGAAAAAGAAAAAATACAACTGAAAGAAAGAAAAATATATGGAGAGAGATGTTTGGCTCGAATGCTCCGCCGGAATGTGGTTACATAATCTAGTCATTGGAAAAGAGACTGGGTGACTTGATTTAGTCACTAGGTAGCATAACTGAGGGGGCTGGATTTTGAAACTACACTCTGGAAAAGGATACTAAAAGTGGGGCTTAGATAAGCCCCAGAGGAGGGAATGTTGAAGATTTTATTATTTAGAAAATAAGTAATTTAGTTACATATTAAGACACTATTATTTATTTCCTTTGTGAGTGTGTGACTTTGGTTTGTCTTTTGGGGGGCTTACAGAAAGGTCAAGAATGCTGATGCAGCAGTGAATTCTATTTAAGTGTGTCACATGGTGCAAGACCCTATCTATAGGATGTATGACCATTTTTGGAGGCGATGTATGTATATATGTGAAAAGCTAACCGGTGTTCGGGAGTCATCTCCTGTGGGGAGTCATCTCCTGTGGGGAGTCGTCTCCTGCAGGACCTCCCTTCGGGAGGTTGCTCGGCTTTGTTTTGTTAAATAAAGTCTACAATATTTCTGGCATCAAAGATCTCTGAGAAGTGATTTCATAAAAAGATTGAAACCACAACACTCTCAGGGCAGGAGTACTCAATAGATTCAGATCGCTGTTATTTTAGTGCATTACGCGCTGCTCTCAGGGCAGGAGTAGGCTACTAAATAGATTCAGATCGCTGTTATTTTAGTGTATTATGCGCTGCTCTCAGGGCAGGGATACTAAATAGATTCAGATCGCTGTTATTTTAGTGTATTATGCGCTGCTCTCAGGGCAGGGATACTAAATAGATTCAGATCGCTGTTATTTTAGTGTATTATGCGCTGCACTCAGGGCAGGAGTAACTCAATAGATTCAGATCACTGTTATTTTTAGAATATTATGCGCTGCACTCAGGGCAGGAGTACTAAATAGATTCAGATCGCTGTTATTTTAGTGTATTAAGCGCTGCTCTCAGGGCAGGAGTAACTCAATAGATTCAGATCACTGTTATTTTAATGTATTACGCGCTGCTCTCAGGGCAGGAATACTCAATAGTTTCAGATCGCTGTTATTTTAGTGTATTAAGCGCTGCTCTCAGGGCAGGAGTAACTCAATAGATTCAGATCACTGTTATTTTAATGTATTATGCGCTGCTCTCAGGGCAGGAATACTCAATAGTTTCAGATCGCTGTTATTTTAGTGTATTACGCGCTGCTCTCAGGGCAGGAGTACTCAATAGTTTCAGATCGCTGTTATTTTAGTGCATTACGCGCTGCTCTCAGGGCAGGAGTAGTCAATAGATTCAGATCGCTGTTATTTTAGTGCATTACGCGCTGCTCTCAGGGCAGGAGTACTCAATAGATTCAGATCGCTGTTATTTTAGTGTATTACGCGCTGCTCTCAGGGCAGGAGTACTCAATAGATTCAGATCGCTGTTATTTTAGTGCATTACGCGCTGCTCTCAGGGCAGGAATACTCAATAGATTCAGATCGCTGTTATTTTAGTGTATTATGCGCTGCTCTCAGGGCAGGAATACTCAATAGATTCAGATCGCTGTTATTTTAGTGTATTATGCACTACTCTCAGGGCAGGAATACTCAATAGATTCAGATCGCTGTTAATTTAATTTATTACACGCTGCTCTCAGGGCAGGAATACTCAATAGATTCAGATCGCTGTTATTTTAGTGCATTACGCGCTGTTCTCAGGGCAGGAGTACTTAATAGATTCAGATCGCTGTTATTTTAGTGCATTACGCGCTGCTCTCAGGGCAGGAGTACTCAATAGATTCAGATCGCTGTTATTTTAGTGTATTACGCGCTGCTCTCAGGGCAGGAGTACTCAATAGTTTCAGATCGCTGTTATTTTAGTGCATTACGCGCTGCTCTCAGGGCAGGAGTAGTCAATAGATTCAGATCGCTGTTATTTTAGTGCATTACGCGCTGCTCTCAGGGCAGGAGTACTCAATAGATTCAGATCGCTGTTATTTTAGTGTATTACGCGCTGCTCTCAGGGCAGGAGTACTCAATAGATTCAGATCGCTGTTATTTTAGTGCATTACGCGCTGCTCTCAGGGCAGGAATACTCAATAGATTCAGATCGCTGTTATTTTAGTGTATTATGCGCTGCTCTCAGGGCAGGAATACTCAATAGATTCAGATCGCTGTTATTTTAGTGTATTATGCACTACTCTCAGGGCAGGAATACTCAATAGATTCAGATCGCTGTTATTTTAGTGTATTACACGCTGCTCTCAGGGCAGGAATACTCAATAGATTCAGATCGCTGTTATTTTAGTGTATTACACGCTGCTCTCAGGGCAGGAGTACTCAATAGATTCAGATCGCTGTTATTTTAGTGTATTATGCGCTGCTCTCAGGGTGTATTTTAGCTGTATATTAGTGTAAATTAGTCTATTTTAGCTGTCCAGGCGCACCAAACTTACTTCAATGTGCACTTAACCTTGTGAAACATGTAACAATAAGACTGTGATCTAAGTGCTATTTTGTTGTATCACATGTCAAAGAAATTGTCGGTTTTGAGGGCGTTATAAACGTCTTTTAGCTTAAAGATCTTAAGGTTTCTACTAGTAATTCTGTTTGTTTACATTGCTACCACTTTACAATAAGGTTTCATAAATGTTCCAGGCACCAAGTTTACTCCACAAAAGAAAGTAGTCCAGGAAATATTTGATAATGAGGATGTTCATTGTTCAATATCCAAAACTGAAGCCTGCAGTTGAAATACATTTTACGTTGTTTTTTTTATGACTGTCAGTGTACATTGAAACCAAAATCTTTATGTATTTAATTTGCAGGAAGACGTACACTTCGGGTATTTAAGGAGGAACTGGCAGACATTTGGCCAGGCGACCCATGGCCTTGGGTCTGGTTTGATGGGAAGCACATTCAAGTTCAACGACTACTGTCTAAAAGAAAAAAAATTAAAGCACCTAAAAACCTCTAAGAATAATGATATGAACTAGTTAAAAGTACAGCAGTTTAATGATACATCTTTGCTCTGCATTTTTTGTGATATGTTGCTGTTTTATTTTAATCCACTGGAAATGTTTTGTAATAGTATAAAAAAGGAAAGTCATAATAATACCTGAATTGTAATATTGGACTAATATTAAAACCGTTCAATAAAAAATATAATTTGTGAACTGATTATTTACAATCAACATTCGTTCTTCCATTTTCTTATACAAAGAATCTCCACAAGTCATTGAATGAAAAGACAGTAACAGCAAGATAAAACTTCCTATGCATTCTCCATTCAAAAAATCCATACTTTTCTAAGGGGTGGATTAGGGTTCAGGCTGCAGGACTGCCGAATGAATGTTTCTGTCAGGACCACTGATGCTACTCTTTAATTATCATTAAGATATTAGAAAGCTGTATATTTCTTGTCTATTACCACCCACTTCTACTTATACCAAAGATGGAAATAAGCGCAGTTACAATAGCTAAATATGTGGGAGAGCGTTGCTATAGTGTGACGATATTGTATTGCAATAGGTAGCACTTCAAA
>JARPMJ010002259.1:0-112500 GCA_033366665.1 Phoxinus dragarum
CCAGTGACAGTTTTCGGCACACGAGTGTATCTTTAGTGCACACGAGCGTCAGGATCACACAATTTACCCAATCCACTTTTATATCCACTGTTGTGTGTTTAAACGCTCGTATTTTGGGGTCGACTGCTTATAAAAACGTATTTCTGTGTTTTTAGCTTGTTTGCTGTACACCTCGTCACACAGCAGCTTTCAGACATTGTTTTGTGTTTGCTATAAGTCATAAATGACGAGGCAGCTTCACACATCGCCCCCCCCGCTGTGAGCGTGGCCTTCAGATTATGACGCGTGTCGCTCGGTCTCGATCTCTGTCTGCGAGACATCGTGGAAAGACACGACACAACGTCCCATAAACCACTAAATCGATACAAGGATTTGACGAGATGCTGATTGTAACGTTTGAAGCCTGATGTTCATAGAAAACGTTTAATTCTAGAACTCGAATCCAAGCCAGGGAACGGTTAATTCTGGAAAATACCATTTGCCTACTACTAGTCGCTATATTTATCACTTCTCTACTACTGTACTGGTCATTGTTTACAGTTTTGTGTTTAGAGCGTGTCATTGGCCAAACGTGTGCGGTGTGAGTCGGGGTCTCGCTGTGTAACTGTGCTGCTATAATCCCAGCAGGCTTAGACGAGTACGAGCCTTTCCACGTCTTTACTTTGCAGTCCGAGTGTTTCCACTTGCCTTCTGTTGTAGATGTAGTGGTCGGGTAGCTGGAGTGTGTGTCGGTGTGTGTATAATGCTGCATGTGCGACGCGTGTCGTGGGTCTGGGGGATTTTGTACCGATTGGACCAAAAAAAAAACACGAGTGAGAGACAACCGGCTGTCCTTCGTTGCCTCTCGTTGCAGAGCGAATGTCAGGGATTTATGTACCTCGGGTTCATCTTAGTGCCTTAACCCCAAAACAACAGCTTTTCATTTCGTCTGAACCGGTGGAGGTCCGAAACGTCTCGTAGACATCTGCCACTGGATTCTGTGATCCGGCTCGGTCACGTTCAGGATCTGTCGCTCGAGTCTCGCTCCCTATCCGACGTCAAGGCCCGTGGTGTGTGAGTGTGTGTGTGTGGAAGTGCTGGCCGAGGTGTGTGTTACGTGTGTATCTTGTCGCCCTACCTCACAAAAAACACAAAACGTGTTTCTTCTTTGCCGACCCGTCATTTTAAGTTCACATCGGTTGCCCTCCAGAATCACTAAAAGTCATTGTATCGTGACCAAAAGTTGATAAATATCTATATTGGTATAGAAGTATATGATGATGATGATGATGATGATGATGATGAAGAGTTTATACATTGGGTCTCATTGTTTTTAAAAACCTTTATGTAAAATTGTGATGATTTATGCCAGGATGGTTTCACAAAACTGCTTTTGTTTTACGTCCCAGCTAACCAAAATATGTTCCAAGAACATTTCACTGATGTTCATATTAAGTTATGAACGTTGTTCTTTGAGAAAAAAAGAAAAAAATCTTGGTTATACAAACGTTATGGTAACGTTACTTTCGAATGTTCTCTGAACGCTCAAGTAACATAAAAAAAAAAAGTCCAACTGACACGTTTAAGAAAACCTTGCATAGATGAACGTTTTATTAGCGTTACTGGGAGAACGTGTTCATAACTTTACCGTTAGCTGGGGAGAACTATGAGTTTATTAGTTTGTTTTGTAATCTGCATGTATAGATGGGTGGAGTTTCATTTGGTACTAGCTCTAGATTGTTTAGTTTGTTTGCTGTTTGATTACTGTGAAAAGAGGAAGAGGAAGTAGCCCTGCTGTGGCGCCGGCGAGCGCGAGCCGCTCTACTATTGTGGAAAACACTGGACAAGTTTTGTAGTTGGGAAAAAAGCGTTATTTTCTTCACTAAAAACTTGATTTTATTTTCAACGACTGACTGTGCGCGCGCTATTTCAAGTACGTTTTATGCATCTTTTTTATGGAAATGTATTATGGATCTTAATTTTAACGTGGTTGTAACGAGGATAAACTTTCAGTCCGACGTGATGATTTCTATGTGCGTGTGCGATCTGTGGGCGGCAGCTTCTGGACACGAGCAGGTTTTCTACAGATTCTTACGGGGTTTTGTACTTGGTTTGCGCTCGCGTTGTTCCCCTCGGTCTCCGTGCCTGGACTCGACGGCTCGTCACTATTGGATGGTTTGGTAGACGTACTCCTCGAAGTGCTTCTTTCGGTCTCGCATGCCTCTCCGTGCGCTGCTAGAGTCTCACCGATCCGCTTCTGGACTGCAGAACCGCTCAATGCGCTGATCTCATGCCCGTTTCTACTCAGTTTGCCAAAACGCAGTTACAGATTCATACTTTCCACGTGCTTTTCTTTCGTTTTTTTGACACTAAAATTGGCTCCGCCTACTTGCAACCTTACTCTGGATATCAATGCAAGCTTTTCTAGGAAAAGAAACTTGCCCTTCTGATGATATCGACATATCAAGCCCTGAGGAGCGTGAAGGCAGCTTCACTGACTAGAGACTTCAGTGCCTTTGATTTCACCAAGACCTCCAGAACCAGTACAAGCCAACGGAGCTCGTATCCCATCATGCCACACTCACCTGAGACACATATGCACACCCCAGTTTAAAGGCACCCAAACTTGATGACATGAACAGAACTATATTGGGACTCCACTGCACTATCATCGTCATCACGAGTTTTCTTTCTCTCGTGCGTAGAGTGACACGCTTGGTTTCTATGTGGTCTTATATTTGGGGGGCTTTTAAGTGCCATTTGACTGTTTACGCCGTGAGTCGTGGCATCGCTGTAGCGCGTTCGAATGCAAGCACAAGCATCGTGGTACTCTGAGACAACTCAGAACAAAGTCCTAGATGTAAATATTGAGATAAAAATGGAAGGATATTTATTTACAGTCCCTTACTTTTAATGACAGATGTTTGAAAGTGTAAATTGTGATCCACCCTCACCCCCCCCCCCCCCCCTTCTCTATTGTTTATTTGGATGACGTACCTTACATATACAGTACATGTTTTTTTTGTTTTTTTTTTTGTGTGTGTTGTTCCAATTTACCTCTTAGTAAATTATATCCTCTGAAAATTGGTAAAAGCTTACTAATAAGTGTAGAGTGATTTGTATTGTGTATTTTACATGAAGGATAACAAAAACTGGGGAACTTTTATATTTATAAAATGATATATTAACATTTAGTGTGTCAATATGAGGAAAATATAGGAATTATCCAAGACACATGTAGTTTGTTTTTTCTGAATATTTCAGACTTGAGCTCAGGCTAGCTTATTAGTGTTGTTTTCTTAAATTTGTGGCTTGTCTTTCAATTAATAAACCTTTTTCTTGTTGAAACAAGAGCTGTTGTGTGTAGTGGTGTCAGATTGTACTCACCCGCCGCCGCCTCGCGTCACGCCGAGCCTCAGCGCTGCCGTTTCTCTGAGGAATACAGGAGGAGAAAATATTCATAATGACAAGCTCCAAAAAAACTACAAATTTAATAAAATATAGCATTAATGTTCCATTATCTGTTATTCTACAGGTAAGTTCTGTATTCTTATTTACATCAAATAAAAAATAAAAAAACCCTGCAGAATCTTCCTTAATTCCACAGGGAATTTTTTTAATATTTTTTTTTAGAACGAGAAAATTCACACGTTTAAGAAATACTAGTAAATTGCTTGTAAATTTCACAAATAATTAGAGAAATGGCAAGAAAGACATTGAGTTAGACCATTAGATTTTGACATTGAAAGACTGAAATAGTATTTTCTTGGATTTAAAACCTAAAAAAAAAAAAAAAATCTGAAGATAACGACTAGAACAGCAGGTACACCCCGGCCAGTACATATTTAAAACAGTAATACCCTACACTAAACCTAAACTAATCTTGACAAACTATAGATCATTTGAAAGCTTACAATCTCTAGTTTACATATTTGGTGTCTGATTTTCAAAATAAATTACAGAGGAGCCGTAATTTATCAATTTGCAACAAGAATATGTTCACACTCCTAATGCGTGTTCAGACCTTTATTTTGAAATAGTGATGAACATGAAAAATCATGAAAGAATGGTAGAAACCTCAGTTTGTTTTCTGAGACAAGAAAATTTACTTCATAAATTGTATGAAAATTGTAAAAATAATGGTTCAGAGACTTCAGACTCAAACCACATATGGAGATGGAGGCGCCCTTATATGGGCAGTGATGTCCACTAGTGGAGAAGTGTGGTACTGCGCCCAAACTAAATCTCACTGAAAGCTTATTTTCTGAGAGATCAACCTAACATTTGAAACAACTTGTTCAGATGTATGGCTTTTATTTTTTTAGAGTCCACCAGGTTTGAAAATATATATTTTATATAAAATATATTTTATATAAAATATGAATTAAATTTTTAACGTTGTACATTTTCATAAACTCAAACTTCTATAACTTTTTTTCTGTTTAATTTTCTTAAATTTATTTCACTTCTATAGAAATCTGCCAAATGTCTGCTTTAAAACAAGACCAATCTTACATCTATATTCCAAAGCATTCCTGAATTACAATCATTTAAAGATACAATATGTAACAATTTTGTAATAAAAGATCCAAAAATCACTTGGACAGTGTGATATATTTCCTGCAGTTATGTACTTACAATATCCCAAAAGTCTCCAAAGATTTTTTATTTCAGAGAAATTCCAATTTTAAATAATTGTCCGTCCCGGTAAAAAAATGTCGCCTGTCAGTGACGCAATATCCGCACTACCCTCGGTTTCCGCAATATCACGTGGACAAATGCGTTAGTAAAAAAAAGTTCCTCTAGCTGGGACACGAACTCGGGTCTCCCACGTTATATGATGGCACACTTGCCCACGACACTATCGTGATGCGATATTCTATATCAACATTATAAATTATACAAAATTGTCGGCCGCGTCCCCGCACCCGCGCATGTAATAGCCTATTATGATTTCCGTCATTATTTTATAGTGACCGAGATTATGGCAGTGCAATTAAATAACTTACAATCGGATATCTGTTGTTAAAAAATATTAAGCCATTACTTGCAAATGTCCGTTCAAATTTAATTTTACTACGATTGGTCTGAACAAGTAAAACAACACTTCAGGGCTACACTGTGTGATTTTTACCCCCATCTAGCGGTGAAAAGGTATATGACCATCCAGTGAATATTAGTTTCTGTTCCTCTCAATTCCGATTTGGTTTTAACTCCTACGGTGGCCAATGTAGTCCAAGATTAACATGGCTTCCAGTTCGACCTCGTCCATGAGTATTCCTTCAAGTGATGAGGTTACTTTAGAAAACTATTATAATTTGCAGTAATTTAATTTGTCAGTTAACATATAGGTTATGACATCTATGTAAAATGAATAATAGTTTTATGTTTTCGTTATTTTTTTACCATTTTATTGCTAACATCAGCTATCAGGAAACTATTGGAAACTATGATACAATTTTTCATGATTCTTTGATGAATAAAAAATAAAAAATAAAAGCATTTATTTAAAAACTAAATATTTTGTAACATTACACATGTTTTAATGTCACCTTTGATAACTTTAATGCATCCTTACTGAAAATAAATTCTGACTAACCAACACATTTTTGAACGGCAGTGTACATTCAGTAGGTTATTATTTATTGCAATATAAACACTGTCAGAGTGATCAACAAGGTATCTTCATTTACCAGTCGAAGACGGAGCAACTTTCTGCTCTTATGTTTACTCCGTGCACTGTCAAGGTCTTCATCATATTTGTCGTGGTACCGGTCTTTGCAGCAAATATTTTACCGCAAATACTGCATCGCTGTTGGCATCGAGCCTGGAGAAATGTACACACACTTTTGATCGACTTTTCCACATCTTTAAGGTATTATGTGTGTGTGCTCGCGTCTCATATGAATATGTGCGCGGAGAGTTTGTGTGTGTGTGTGTGTGTGTGTGCTCGCGTCTCATATGTTCGCGGAGAGTTTGTGTGTGTGTGTGTGCTCGCGTCTCATTTGTCTTGTTGATTTGCCTGTTGCGTTGCCGTCTTAATTCTCTTTTTCACTTCCTTGGCGACTCTGATACATCTCGAGAATAAGAGTGATCCTCCATCAGCAACAGACTTTCAAAAAGGCTTTCAGATTTTTATATATAGCAGTCTCAAGCAATCCCCCTCTTCACATTCGAAACGCACCGTGGCACCCATCGAGTGTTAAAACGCGAAAGGCGAAGCTTGAATTAACGGGTATGTCCCTCTTTGGCTAATGTACTTTCAAGATGGAGGGGCAACATGGCGACCGGCATTCGAACCCCTCACCCGTATGTATTTTCAATGGCATATTATATACTCACGAGAATACTTTATTACTTGAACGAAGTAAATATACATTAATGAGCACATATATTTTTGAAAGAACTAAGTGTTTTTAGCTAAGAATAAACTAAAAAAGTTACACAGTGTAGCTTTAACTATATACATCCTAAAACTACGCAGCATTAACCTAACAAATCATTTGACAAATCGCTGTAACAGGATAATATAGCATAACATTTCGCGTTCCTTGTAGTTAATTCATTATTATGACAAAAAAATTCGCGTTCAGACGTACAGGTAATACAAAAACTAATAAATTACATCATCCGTGATCATGATTCATTAATTCCATACATCTCTGGATGTTGAAAACGACATGTCCCATCGTTCCACTCTCCTTCATAGCGTCATCAAGATTCGCCTTTGTTATTGTTGGAAACAGCGCCCTCTTGTGGCTCAAAATCTTACATACTGTAGCTTTAAGTTCGAAATGTGCATTTTCATGTCTATTAGAAAAAAGGGGGACGCTTGATAAGGGGTAAAAGGCATTTTGCCTAAACGTTCTTCAATGACGCAAACTAACCTTTAGAAAATGTTTTATTTTGCTTAAATCAATTTGCTTAAATTTAAACGAGCTAATGCAAAATAATCACTGCACATTTATTCACTGCCTAATCTTGTGCACAAATAGATACAGCAGTAGATTTCTAATTCCCAGCATGCTTTTTATGGGAATTACCTAGGAGAGTTTAAATTATTTAAATTATCTAAATAATTTAATTTTAGATTGTTTTAGAGCAGGAAGAATGAAGGAGACTTGTTCATGTTCTGTTAAACTTGTATTTAGAAGATATTCTAACAGATATGTTTGAGTTTTTGAGATCATTAACTTGAGCTCAGTTTGAGGAAGAGTCATTACTGTCATTTTATACATGCTGTTGATATTTGAAAGCACAAAAACTTTAAATCTTTATAGCTCCGCCCCCAAATCCACTAAAGGTGCGTTCACACTACAAGCTTTGTCGCTGCAGGTCGCCAGTGGCTGGCGGTTAGGACGCTAGTGGGCGTAACCGCTACTGGTTGCCTAGTAATGTTTGTGAGTGACACTCACGGATGTTTCTCCATGTTGTAAACGACAAATCCGTTTTCTTGCCACTACAAACAAACATTTTGGAAGGAAAAGTCTAAATATAAATGGAATCAGTTCATAACATGCATAATATTAAAGATTAACGAGAAACAGCGAGTGCTCTTTGCCATCACGGCTATTTACCTGCAGCAAACGGGTAAATACTGTCTATATGTGTTCACGAAACCGGTCAGGCTCCGAGTCAGTACGGCGAATACCACTGTATGCACACGGAGATATATCACAACTTAGGCTATAGGACCGTTTCTGACAGCTAAAATTAGCTTCTCGTTCAACTTTCCTTGGTTAGACTCCGCACTGCAGAGTGACGGATCACGCGCGCTCCACTGACTTCACTCCTATTGGTTGTCGCTCCCAAAATCTTCATTTGCATAAAGTAAACAGATCTCAACTTTGTCGCATCGCCAGACACGCCCCATCCGGTCGCCCGCTCCCCATTGAAATGAATGGTATCGTGTCGCTTTGTCATTTGTAGTGTGAACGCACCATAACGCGCTCTGCAACAGGCACCTCCCCCTCGTGAGTGGACACGCCCCTTACTGCTGATTGGCTACAGGTGTTTGTGCTCAACAGCATTTCTCAGAATTCGCTTACTGCACCTTTAAAAATAAATGTAGCATGTTCTTCCATCTAAATCTTCTATCTATCTGAAATCAAAGAGTTTGTTTTTTTAGCAATTATTTTCTTAGTAAGTTCGTAGTCTTATTGTGATGTGAATCGTTTCACCGGTGATTACAAAGTGGCTTCATTGTAAAAACCCTCTTTTAGAACCTTCATTTTTAAGAAAGTGTTCGTGATTGACATTTGACACGTTTACATGATAAATTGTTGGCTTTACTTAAGGATGTCTAAATTGATCGTACAAACCAATTGTTGTTGTTGTAAAACCAGGACAAGGTTTATATACAGGTATACACATCTGAACAAGTTTAATAATGTATAAGGAGTGTCTAATTTCATAATAAAGTTAAAGGTATCAGAGGACTTTGTTTTACTTACCTGATTAGATGATAATACCGATTTCTACAATGAAAATCCTGTCGAACTTCTTTGTCGCGCGTTTGACAGAAATGGCGCGAATCACTGAGGCGAGAGTCGCGAGACTTGTTAATTAGTGAGGCTTGTTAGCTAAAATTAACGTGGGTTCCCCAAAAATGAACCAGGAAGCACGTTAATTAGTCATTATAGTCCAGACACTTGTAAATCAACAAATGTTTCGTAATAATGTGTTTAAGTGACAGGCCACGCCCACTTAGTTACGTAGAGACGCACGAGTAATACAAGAATATACAATTTATACTAAATAGCAAAATCCATAAATTAACCACTAAATTAAAATGTAATTATTAACTGATATTGTCTTTACATTTGAGTCAATAAAAAATATTTTTACACATATTAGAATGAGATGAAGATGTGAATGGTTTCATTTTACATACTATGGTTATAATGTCTCATGATTTTGCTCTGAAATGTGCAAAAAGTGTGTCTGTGAAAATGAATAACATGAAATACACAAGACTTCAAAATCAATTTTAATAGCATTCTGTATTTGATAAACTGCTAAAAGTACGAGTTATTTGAGGAATCTTCCACTTCAGGAGCTCTTCAAACTGAGATGAGATCAGGCTCCACAGAAGTATGAGCCGTCATCAGACCTCAGACACGGGCACGGCTGTATGGCATTCCCAGAGCCGGTTCAGGAAGAACAACACCAGCTCTGAGTAATACTGACATCTCTCTCCGTAATGTTCATGTCATGTGACTTTCAGTGTTCACATCCCAACACACGGCTCCGGTTCATCTCAGATCAGAACATGCCCGTCGTGTACTATATTAATAACTGATATTCTCGGGCATCAGAGATTAATGGTGTAAAGTTGTTAATGCATCAGATTCCTGTTAAAGGCATTATCATTATGAGTCAATGGAGCCCTTGTGACCTTTAACCTTTAAATCAGCTGCATTAATAATAATAATGGACACACATCTGACTGAGTCCAATTCATAAACGTGTTCATGTTTGTAAAAGAGGAGCTGGATATGTTTTTATTCACAAGCTGCAGAGAAATTAGAAAGAAAGAAAAGGACAAGCATTCAGAACACAAAGCTGGTGCGTGTGTGAGTTTAGCCGAACCGTTCTGCTATGATGTTAGCAACGGTCAAGCCGATTAGCTTGAAGCTAATTAAAGAAAAGTGATGTTTTATGTACATGCGAGCTGAACCGCTGTAACCCACACAGAAGTGAAAGCAGATTCGACAAACGCTCAACCCGTGAGGCGAGAGAACGTCTGGAAGCAAATTCATTAAAACAGTTTTTGAAGACCGAACCCAATCCCAGCATGCACCTCTGAGGAGCTTGCGTCTTTTTCATGCAAAACTTTTAAGATGATAAATTTGGAACACTTTCTGCACGGCGTCACCGGGGCCGAAGAGGTGAAAAGAAAAGAAAACAAAAAAAACAATGATTCTTTCACTGAACTCGGTGCGTGTGGCGTTGACCTCTGACCCCGGGGTGCCTCAGTCAAGCGGCGAGGGGTCGGCGATGGGCATGGTGTGCAGGACCTCGTCCAGCAGCTGGAGGGCCCGGTGCAGGTGGATCTCGATCCAGCAGGGCGTCTCTTTGATGCTCTGCCGAGGGTAATCCGGACCCCAGCCCTTCACGAAGCTCATGCGCAAGATGCAGAGCCGGCGGAGATCGTCCACGCCGATGCCAGCCGCCGCGGACAGGCCTGCGGACGCACGTCAGAGGCGCCGGATTAGAGACGTCATCACACATATAATAACACGTAACACTTTACCTCATTAGTTAATTACCTTAGTTAATATGAACTAAGAATGAACAATACTTTTTCAGCATTTATTAATCTCAGTTAATATTAATTATAACATTCACTAATACATTATTTAAATCAGAGGTTGTGTGTCAACATTAGTTACTGCACTGTGAACTAACATGAACACGATGAACATCTGTATTATTATTAACTAACATTAACAAATATTAATAAATACTGTAACTGATGTATTGCTCATGGTTAGTTCATGTTAGTTAACACACTAACTAATAAACCGCACTGAAGTGTTATCAATAAAACAAAGGAAAGAAATATCTGGCGACTATCACAGACTGAACAGTGATCAGAAGCACTCGGCACTGCTTTATGGATCTGCACACACGTCAAACCAATATTACTGTAATGATTCTGCGGGGTTAATGTTCTTAAAACTAAGCTAAGTCTGCGCAAGACAATGAGCAATAATGCAAGACTAAGACAGTGCAGGGCTTAACATTAACTTTTTGAGGCAAGTACATTTATGTTTCACTTGTCCATGCACAAAAGTCACTTGTCCGGATAAAGATTTATAATTTTATCATTTATTTTTGATAAATACCCGGCAGAGGCTGATTTACCAAGGGATACTTTAAACCGTGTAGCTACTTTACATCTGAACATTAGCTAATATTTAACTATATGCTGTTAATGCTTGTTTACAGTACACGGCTGCCGACGCTAGCTAGCTAACGTCACTCACTTGTCAGCCGGGTTGGGTTTCCCCCGACAGACGCCACAGAACATTACTCCGTCTTCATAAATAACCCAGTCGAATTCATTACCATTTGGTTTCTTCGTGTTTTAATTCGTATGGTGCTGTTGGTGTGACTGTACGGTGACTTGTTTTTGGAGCTTGTCCTGGCGCTTTGAGGCAGGTAAAAATGTTTCAACTTGGCCCGACTCCTGATTGGCCAATCAAAGCATTCTGAGTTGGACGCTAGTCGACGGATTGTGGGGAAAAAAATGTGTTTGTTTCAAATCTGTCAAATTAAATCTGTAAAATAGACGTAATGAGTGGCATATAACGTGAAGTAACATGCCATTTTATTTTGGAAAACTCATTTTCACTTCCACTTGTCCTACAAAAAAATCCACTTGCCCCGGACAAGCCTTAATGTCGAGCCCTGCAATGCGCAATAAAGATTTACAGTGAACACGATATGAACATTTTGGCTGATAACCGATATATCGGCAGATAAATCTAAACCCACATTTTTATATATTTTTGAAAGCCTGATTACAAAAGCAAAAGTCTCCTCATTAAAATCCACGTCTCAAACACACAATTACGATGTTCTCATGATAATGTTCTGAAGCCGATATGACAGACTTGCGCTGCACATGTTGCACTGAACTCTATTTTCCTTTATTGAAGTGATTTAATCATATTTCAAGCAGTTCAGAATCATCATGTTGAACATCTGAAGAGTCTCAGCGGAAGGACATAATACATTATTTATCGGCTTTAATATATCGGAGAAATTTTCTTATCAGACCGATAACGATAACATTAAAAGTGAACATATATCGGCCGATACCGATATAGTGGCCGATATATCGTGCATCCCTAACATTTGTCAGATTAGGGGTTCTGTGGGTATGAGACTAAATGATCGAACTTCCACGTTTGGGAACCTGAACGCGCAGCTCTGGAGTGTGACGTGCAGAAGACTCACTGATAGCAGGAGCGATTCCTCCGACGGATCCGGGTCCGGGGATGTTCCCGGCCACCGCCGCCGCTTGAGCCGCCGCCGCCGCCTGAGCCGTGGCCGCCTGCTGCTGCATCTGCCGGTGGCACTGCCGCAGGTCAAACACCTGAGGGACACACACAACCTGAGACTGAGGGACACACAACCAGAGACTGAGGGACACACACAACCTGAGACTGAGGGACACACAACCAGAGACTGAGGGACACACAACCTGAGACTGAGGAAGAACATGGACGTCACTCTCTTCCATTGGTGAACACTGAAGCCGACAAACTCCTAATATGGCGCTGTCATCTTGTGCAGATTCAAGACCTGTGTGTGTGTGAGTGTGAGTGTGAGTGTGAGTGTGAGTGTGGGTGTGGTGTGGTGACTGGTGTGGTGTGGTGTGGTGACTGGTGTGGTGTGGTGTGGTGACTGGTGTGGTGTGGTGACTGGTGTGGTGTGGTGACTGGTGTGGTGTGGTGACTGGTGTGGTGTGGTGACTGGTGTGGTGTGGTGACTGGTGTGGTGTGGTGACTGGTGTGGTGTGGTGACTGGTGTGGTGTGGTGACTGGTGTGGTGACTGGTGTGGTGTGGTGACTGGTGTGTGTGTGTGTGTGTGTGGTGTGGTGACTGGTGTGGTGTGGTGTGTCGTTTGGTGTGGTGACTGGTGTGTGTGTGTGTGTGTGGTGAGGTGACTGGTGTGTGTGTGGTGTGTGGTTTGGTGTGGTGACTGGTGTGTGTGTGTGTGTGTGGTGTGGTGTGGTGACTGGTGTGGTGTGGTGACTGGTGTGGTGTGGTGTGGTGTGGTGACTGGTGTGGTGACTGGTGTGGTGACTGGTGTGGTGACTGGTGTGTGTGGTGTGGTGACTGGTGTGGTGACTGGTGTGGTGACTGGTGTGGTGACTGGTGTGGTGACTGGTGTGGTGACTGGTGTGGTGACTGGTGTGGTGACTGGTGTGTGTGGTGTGGTGACTGGTGTGGTGTGGTGACTGGTGTGTGTGTGGTGTGTGGTTTGGTGTGGTGACTGGTGTGTGTGTGTGTGTGTGTGTGGTGTGGTGACTGGTGAGGTGACTGGTGTGTGTGTGGTGTGTGGTTTGGTGTGGTGACTGGTGTGTGCGTGTGTGTGTGTGTGGTGTGGTGTGGTGACTGGTGTGGTGTGGTGACTGGTGTGGTGACTGGTGTGGTGACTGGTGTGGTGACTGGTGTGGTGACTGGTGTGGTGACTGGTGTGGTGACTGGTGTGTGTGGTGTGGTGACTGGTGTGGTGACTGGTGTGGTGACTGGTGTGGTGACTGGTGTGGTGACTGGTGTGGTGACTGGTGTGGTGACTGGTGTGTGTGTGTGTGTGGTGTGGTGACTGGTGTGGTGTGGTGACTGGTGTGTGTGTGGTGTGTGGTGTGGTGTGGTGACTGGTGTGGTGTGGTGTGGTGACTGGTGTGTGTGTGTGTGGTGTGGTGTGTGTGTGTGTGTGGTGACTGGTGTGGTGAGTGTGGTGTGTGTGTGTGTGTGTGTGTGTGTGTGTGGTGAGTGTGGTGTGTGTGTGTGTGTGTGTGTGGTGAGTGTGGTGTGTGTGTGTGTGTGGTGTGTGTGTGTGTGTGTGTGTGTGTGTGTGTGTGTGTGTGGTGAGTGTGGTGTGTGTGTGTGTGTGGTGTGTGTGTGTGTGTGTGTGTGTGTGTGTGTGTGTGTGTGTGTGGTGAGTGTGGTGTGTGTGTGTGTGTGTGTGTGTGTGTGTGTGTGTGTGTGTCATGTGATCAAGGTCCCGCCCTCACTCTCGCAGAAACGGTTACTACAAAGTTTACTGAGTGAAATAAACCGTTATGGACATGTAGAAATTAAAGCTGAAGCTCCAATCTCCTCAGTGATACTTCGTTTAGAGGAGCTGTCAATCACAGCTGTCAATCATAACGTCACATTCACGTTTTTATAGCATCAAATAACTAAGAACTTATTTTTAAAAAACGAACACTTAAATTTACATCAGTGTGAAATATTAAAAAAAATAATTTGAAGTGTAATTTGATTAAGTTTCCTTTGGGTTCATTAGACTTCATGGGGAGGCGGGGTCTCTCGGCTGTCTCTGGCTCAGCGCTAGCCAACGCACGAACGCAGATTTGAATTGAGAAGTTGATGATCATTGGATCTGAACAATCGTACAGGGTTAACTAGCGATCACATGCGGTGATGATGTTTACCAGAGGACATATTTCAGCCGACAGCTGACGAGCTGAGGCATCAGTGGCACGAAATCTGTGTTTGATTTGGTCCGGTTACACTCCGGTTACTTGGGTACCGGTTACAAATCGGTGCCCGGTTTCCGTACACAACCGCACGTGTTGCATATTTACACACACAATGCATAACTTTTTTAATGTTTTTGAAAGAAGTCTGCTCACCAATGCTGAGTTTGTTTGTTTAAAAATACAGTGAAAATAGTGAAATATTATTTCAATTTAAATATTTGAACATGCATTCAAACCAATATTCATCCAGACTCCTTCCACATCTCTCACATTATCAGTTTATCCGCTATAGTTTATAAAATGGTGATTAAAATATGACAGAACTCAGTTGATATTTGACAGGTTTTGTCCGTCCTTCTGTTAGACTGTCTCACACACACACACACACACACACACACACACACACACTTCTGTTAGACTGTCTCACACATGAATTATGTTGAATATCTGTCAGCTGGTAAATTTAACTACACAATTAGATAATACCAGTTTAGCTCAACCAGTGACCAAGCAATGCTTCATTGTGTTCAGTGTGTGTAAGAAGAGCATTAGCAATTACACACACACACTTCAGCAGAACATGATCAGCTCAAAGTGTCCGGATCATATTTGGTCCTAAATTTGTAAAAATGTTACTGGTAGTCTCTGTATGAAGAATATTTGGGTATAATATGTCACAGTTTACTTTATTTTGCTCTCCTCACTTACACAAATGAACAATTGTGTCCTGCACACACTAGTAAAAACATAGAAAATATTATATCTGGTGTCTGAATGTTTTAAATGCAATTTATTCCTGAAATGCAAAACTAAATTTTCACTACCTAGACGCATCTTTCAGGGTTTAAAGCAGACGTTCCTCTCACCTTGATGTATGCGCTGGGGTAAATCTTGTGCACAGCATCGCCCGGAGCGCGGCCGGCCTCGCGGTCCAAGTAGTAGCTCTGGACGAACACGGCGTGATCGCTCAGACAGCGAACCCAGACATCTCCTTCCCCTTTACACTCCAGCTGGACGCCTTTCCCGATGTGCAGTCTGAAAACAGGCCTCAGATCAGCTCAATAGCACTCAACACGGTGAACCGATGCCCTCCTGTCACGATTCCATATTAATGCAATACTCCAAGACACATGATAGAAGATTTACTGTTGATTAAAATGCTGAATTTGATGAACACATTGTGTGTGTAAATGAATATGATGGACTATGATGAACCCAACACAGGACAATAGAGACACCAGATTAACAATATTCATGATTCTGAAGATACTGAATTATTTTAGACGAATATGCTTGATCTCTGTCACTGACTGGATATATTTAATATAATGTAGTGCACTTTACTGGTAAAATCAGACATCTGGCATTATCAGGACTCACAAACATTCCCCATCGCATTATTGTACATTATATTCAACATTATATATAGTAGTTCAATGTAGTACTGACACTAAAACTCTGAAAATGTAATTTTTTTCCTCACACAGTGTATACACAATACATATGGTCAATAGCCATGATACATTTTGTTGCATATTTGTATTGCTATATATTGTGACACGATATATAGCCGCGTTTCCCCCGCGGGAACGTTCCCCAGGAACTAGGAACTGTGGGCTGGTACTCGGTGTGTTTACACCGCAGGGTCTAAATGAAGTTCCGGGTAAATATTTCCCCCTCCGAAAGTCCCTGCTGGCGAGGTAGTGCTTTTCCAAAGTTCAGGAACTTTCGGGGGCGGGACTTGTGCGCTGAACATGCTGATTGGTTGTGTTCACGCCGCATTTTGATTGGATGACTCCACGCAGCATTCTATTTTAACCGGCATTTTAAAAAATGTATTGCGGTTCGTGGCTTCATGCAGTGAGAGTCTGTCTGCAAATATGGAATTTAATTAAAAAAAAAACACACACAGCTGGACCGACGACGAGGTTCAGGCTTTATTAAGCGTATTTGTGTAACAGGAATTTTTCTGCGCGTTCGTCCCAGCCGTCTCACGGTCAATGTCCGCATCGTCTAATTTTATAGCATTAGGAGCTTTCTGAACACGCTTTAGTATCAGTGCTCGTCTCTTTTCTGCCGTTTTGTTAATTACCTCGTTAGTAAACCAACACATCACAATCAACCTCAGCACAGTTTGAATCTCCTCCATACTTATTATAATGTGGCGCTCAAAACTGATTACTGTCCGTCCAGACTGGGAGGAGCCGTCGCGCGCAGTTATAATCTTCCCGGTACTTTAGACCGCGGTGTAAACGCAAAGAGTAACCGGTCTGGGGCAAAAAAGTTCCTGGGAAAAATGGTTCCGGGTAATTTCGGTGGAAACGCGGCTTATGTGACCCTGGACCACAAAACCAGTCACATGGGACCATTTTTTTTCAATTGAGATTTGGATATAACATGGAAGCTGAATAAATAATCTCTCCACTGATGTGTGGTGTGTTTGGATAGGACAATATTTGGTCGAGACAACTATTGAAAATCTGGAATCTGAGGAGCAAAAAAATTTAAACATTGCGAAAATCTCCTTTAAAGTTGTGCATTTATGTTCACGATTGTGCTGCATTCACTCACACAAATACATGTTTTATATATTTACGGTAGGACATTTACTAAATATCTTCATGAACATGATCTTAATATCCTCATGATTTTTGGCAGAAAAGAAAAATGGATAATTTTGACCCGTACGCTGTACAGTTGGCTATAGCCACAGATATACCCGTGCGGCTCCAGACTGGTGTGTGGTCCGGGTCACATATAGTCGTTACTCCCCTACTGTATTCAAGCATCTACAGTAAACCAGGATCCTGTGCTACCTCGCCCTCTCGATGGCCTCTGTTCGGTGGACGTTGCTGAGCTGTCCGAGGCAGAAGCGGTCTCCTCCTGAGGGATCCACGTATCCGTCCACCGTCACGATCGGGCAGGACGAGGGAACTTTAAATGTCTCGCCCACTTGAACATCCATCTCGAAATAAGCAATGGAGCACCAGTATTCGGGAGCTGCTCGAGACAGGAGATCATGAGACGCCTGAGGAGGATTATGACTGGAGTACGATCAGAAGAGAGGGAAACTCTTACCGGGATGGTTGGATATCGGGGGCTGAAATCCGATATCGTTGTGAACAGGCCCTGAGGAGGAAACAGATTATGAGGAAGTGCATTTTTAATGCGGATAGCATTTTTATACTAGCGTGTGCAGGACACTATAGTTCAGTTGTGTAAGTGAGGAGAGCAGAATAAAGTAAACCGTGACCTGTGTTGGGAAAGTTCACTTTCTACATGAACTAGTTCAAAGATCAGTTCACAAATTTTAAAATGAGTTCAGTTCATAGTTCACAGTTCCAGAAATGAACAAGTTCAAAGTTCTTTTTTCTTCATGTTGCTGCAAGCTATTATTTTTCTAAATGATTGCCACGGCTCATATAGAACCACAGCAGTTATGTTATCAGTTTAACACTGAAGCTGTGCGTCAGATGTTCCCGTCCTCACCGACCTCGTCATAAAACTCTTTCATTTAATTTTGTTTAAATGATCGTGCTGCTTTTTGTTTTGATTTTAGTGATGAGTCGATCATGAATCCATTCATTGCGTCTGTCACGTGACAAATGAACGAAAGACTCGGAAGGTAAAGTAATTATTTATGTTCCCTGTAAATGATTTTTGACTTCATTATAATGATTTAATAATTCAAAATATGATCAAGATTGCATAATGCCTAGTTCACACTACAGGATTTTAAGCCCGATTTGCTAATCGTTGAGCTCGCCGACAGGTCGGGTTGTTATCGTGTGCAAATCGCCGGGGATTAGCGGCCGATGAACGCTCGCCAATCTGTTAGTATGAAAGAGCCAACAACGCATCAAAGACGCTCGCAGACGCCTCGCCGAGCCCAGAAAAATATCTAGCATGCTAGATATCCGGAGTGGTGTGAACAGTGGTGTGAACAGCTCAACAACTTGAACACTCCTGATTTCACAGAGAGCGAGTCATGTAGTGTGAACCGCACAGTTACGCCCGACGTTTTAAAATCCTGTAGTGTGAACTTGCTATAAGTGGATGTGTTCGGGGAATTTGCCAGTTAATAGTATAACATTTAAAGCCCCTTAAATGAACGAAATAACTCGGAAAAAGATTTGTTCATTTTGATGAACGAGATCGAACAGGAGAGTCGGTAGACACTGGTGGCTGGTGTTGCCAGATTGGGTGTTTTTCCGCTACATATTAAAGGATTAGTTCACTTTAAAAAAAACTTTTGCTGATAATTGACTCTCCCCGATGTCCTCCAAGATGTCCATGTCTCTCTTTCTTCCGTGGAAAAGAAATGAAGGTTTTTAATGAACACATTTCTCCATATAATGGACGTCAATGGGCCCCAAACGGGTCAAGGTCCAGATGACAGTGTCAGCGCCGCTTCAACGGGCTTTAAACGACACCAGGCGATGAATACGGGTCTTATCTAGCGAAACCATCGTCATTTCAAAAATAAATAATAAAGTTTAAGTTTTATAAGCACAAGCGCTCGCCTTGCTCTGTTCTGTGATGCGCGTTCGTGACGTCACGTGATACGCAGTTACGCTGTAAAGGTCACGCTTCTATGAAAAGTAATACATTTCTATCCTGACACAAATTTTCTTTTAGGCTTTTTAATATTCCAACACCAGGATACACACACGAGATGGGCATTTTAAACGATAAACTGTCACAAAGACATTTGAATATGTGTGTATGGTCCTCCTTCTGCACATCTGTAAACACTGACTCGTCAAGCGTGACCTTTTCAACGTAACTGTGTATCACGTGACGTCACGAACGCGCATCACAGAACAGAGCAAGGCGAGCGCTTGTGCTTATAAAACTTAAACTTGTTTATTTATGTTTGAAATGCCGATGGTTTCGCTAGATAAGACCCGTATTCATCGTCTGGTGTCGTTTAAAGCCCGTTGAAGCGGCGCTGACACTGTCATCTGGACCTTGACCCGTTTGGGGCCCATTGACGTCCATTATATGGAGAAATGTGTTCATCAAAAACCTTCATTTCTTTTCCACTGAAGAAAGAAAGACATGGACATCTTGGATGACATCGGGGTGAGTAAATTATCAGCAAAAGTTTTTTTTAAAGTGAACTAATCCTTTAAGACCGTTTACGGGGGGGGTTTAGCCGGGTTTTGCCTGGAACGCTCTATAGAAATCTGGCACCCTATTGAACGAAGTTAAACAGAGCACCAGAATGAACGCGTTCACAGTAACGTTCATCAGGCATCAGTTCAGTTCACGTTCACCCAAAATATGAACGAGTTCATGAACTATCGTTCAATGAACGCGTTCAGGCACAACACTGACCATGACATATTATACCCAAATATTCTTCATACAGTGACTACCAGTAAAAATTTGGGCTCAAATATGATTGGGCCACTTTGAGCTGGTCATGTTCTGCTGAAGTGTGTGTCTGTAACTGCTAATGCTCTTTTTACACACACACTGAACACAATGAAGCATTGCTTGGTCACTGGTTGAGCTAAACTGGTATTATCTAATTGTGTAGTTAAATTTACCAGCTGACAGATATTCAACATAATTCATGTGTGAGACAGTCTAACAGAAGGACGGACAAAACCTGTGTGTGTGTGCGTGTGTGTGTGTGTGTGTGTGTGTGTGTGTGTGAGGCAGTCTAACAGAAGGACGGACAAAACCTGTCAGATATCAACTGAGTTCTGTCATATTGTATCTGGTGTTGTGCTGGTGAGCTGCTCACAGTAGTGTGCCGGGTGAGCCATGGGCGGGTGATGCTGAAGATGCCCGTTCTGATGGTGAGGAACGCTGGGAGTGAAGTTATTGTTCCTCGTCCAGGTGGAAGCGGCGTCTGTGGACAGAAGAAGAGACACCGGGCCTGCTGTCGTCAAGCAGACTTTACTCACGCCTGAATGCGCTGGAAGCAGGAGATGCTGAAAAGCTTTCGGTTTTGAAATCAAATTTAAGGCTTTTTAAGACATGCACAAATAGAATGAATACCGTATTGAGGAGGGGATGTGGGTCAATGTTTATGATGACATCCTAAACCGTAAAAACAACTTATCAGTTCAAATAACACATTTAAATGAAAAAACCCTCACATTTCAGCCTTTAAACACAATCGGTTTTAACATTTTTATTATTTTTTAAAGTCTCTTCTGCTCACCAAGGCTGCATTTATTTGTTCAAAAATACAGTAAAAATATTATTATAATGTAAATCATCAGTTTTCTATGTGAATATCTAGTAAAGTGTAATTTATTCCTGTGATCAAAGCTGAATTTATCATCATTACTCCAGTCTTCAGTGTCACATGATCCTTCAGAAATCAGGATAATATGATGATCTGATGCTCAAGACACATTTATGATTATTATCAGTGTTGAACACAGTTGTTAATTATTTTTTTCAGGATTCTTTGATGAATAAACAATAGCATTTATCTGAAATAGAACATTAAACACTACTATTCAAATGTTTGGGGTCAGTAAGATTTTTTTTTTTTTAAAGAAATTAATAATTTCATTCAGAAAGGATAAATTAAATTGATCTAGAGTGACAGTAAAGACATATATAATGTATTTTTGGATCAAATAAATGCAGCCTTGGTAAGCCGAAAATACTTTCTAATCGATCCACTGGTTAAAATGTACAACACTGCATGTAAACTGCATAAAAATATTCTATCTTCGCATTGGTCTGAACAAAAACGGTGCTTATGAACTGCAGAAATATAGCGGTTACCTCTGTAAACAAAGCTTTATTAGGCTATATACAGAGGTAATATGAAAAGATGATGCCTCACTGATGGGCGACGAGTTGTCAGGTGTCATAAAACCATAATTGTCATAATTAAATCAGATCAAAGCAAACGCTTGGCATGAATGAGTGGCATTCACTGATCGTGAACTAGCCATTTTTACTTTCAAACATGCAGTGCTCACATTCATTTACATCATCGCATAAGCCATATCGTGTTTTCCATCCCCAAATCTAAAACCTCTTGTAATGAAGACGTTTCTTACACCATTAGAGATATTTAGGACTTCTATGACCTTCATTTTTGATCAGACTAGATGTAAGAGTTTTGAAGGAGCAAGGGTTGTAACGGTATGATGATATATCACAGTATGAACATGTACGCTTCTCATATTGAGCAGGTTTGCTTATCTACGGTATTGGGGAAAATACAATCACATATGCAACTTCTTTCCACTTGACTGCTTAGACTTTCAACTCGCGTACAGCGAAGTTGTTTTGTTTTTTCGATTACCACCGTTTTTGATCAAATATTTGTTTTAAATCATTTTAAAAAAATCTGAATAAGATGCATATAAACTAGAATGTTTTTATAAATTATTAATGATAAAAATAAGTTGTTAAATGGTTTCAAGTTTGTTATAATAAAGCATTTGTTCAATCAAAAAAAACTGTTTTTATTAATCTAACGGTCATTTTAACTGATAAGAATTGATAGTTGAAAGGGTTGGTTGATTATGATTTCACTTTTCTAACTGTAGTGAGTGTGTAATGTTGTGTTTTCTAACTGTAGTGAGTGTGTAATAGGGGTGGGCGATATGGCAAAAATATCATATCACGATTTTTTCCAGGAAAATCACGATTCACGATTTTATCACGATTCCTTTTCATGTTGGTTTTACTATTTTGCAATTGACTGAGCATCACAGCCAAACTAATGTCCCTATTTTAAAAACAAAGCCTTAGGTAACAAAATATAAAATAAAAAAGAATGGCAGACATTTAGGCCAAAGTGGCGAAGATAAAAAATATTTGTCATTGTCTTTGTTATTAAAAATTAAGAACAAAGATACACATACACAACTTAATATACAAATTAAATAAACAGTGCTTTATTTTTTCAGCTACAGGTGTATTTAACAGCATTGAAGAAAGTAATTAAATGAACAAATATAAAAATATAACACAACATCAACTTCACTGTATAAATTTTACATTGATTCTTATTAAAGCTACTATTAAAGTTCTCAGTCAAGAGTGAGTGAGATGCTCTTTGTATTTTGTTGTTTTATTAACAGGGATAGTTCTCCCAAAAATTTAAATTCTCTCCAGCCGCTTTAAACCCGAATAAGTCTCCCTCTTCTGTTGAAAATAAAAGTTATTTGGAGGAATGTGGGTAACCAAACAGTTGATGTACCCCAGAGACTTCCATAATAGTTTTTTCCCACTATGGTAGTCAATGGGGACCAGCAACCGCCCGGTTAGCCACACTCCTCAAAATATCTTATTTTGTGTTCAGCACAAGAAATACATTAATACAGGTTTGGAACAACATTAGAGAGTGAGTAAATAATGACAGAATTTTTATTTTTGGGTAACTGTCCCTTTAAGGACAAACGGCAGCATGTTTACTATTAGGGCTACTATCACTTTAAGATCTGCGCGCAACGAGTCAACACGCATTTGACAAGCAGATTTTTTCTTAATTTTTTCTATTGTTCTTTCACTTTAGACATAACCAACTTTGTTTATGTAAACCTTGTGTGTATTTGACAGTATTAGCGCAATAAGACTCGAAAGATTACTTAGTTCAGTAACGGGCGCTGTTAGACAGGCTTTTAGTGCATGTGCGCGTCGGGTGTTTGCGTTCAGAAAAGCGCCCGTTAGAACAGCGCATCAGCAGCGAATTAAATGTTTAACCGGCAAGGCTTTAAAGCACATGCAAATAATAAATTTTTATAAACTACAGTGTCCCGTTCCTCTGCATTTCATGTGGATATACGTCGCGCTGTACAGCATGTTGAGACGGAGGAGCCAGAAATGCAAACTGATAAAATGGACGATCCTACGATATTTCTTCAAAAGCAGATCGTGGAGACATTTTAATCGTCCACGATCAAAAATCGTAATATCGCACACCCCTAGTGTGTAATGTTGTGTTTTCTAACTGTAGTTAGTGTGTAATGTTGTGTTTTCTAACTGTAGTTAGTGTGTAATGTTGTGTTTGATCATAAACAACATCTGCAAAGTCACAACGCTCAAAGTTCAGAGCAAAGGGAGATATTTGCTTTTAAATAAATTGCTTTTTAAGGACTACAACAAACAGCTGGAAGGAACTACACGAGCTTCCTCCTGGGTTAGTGACATCACCAACCCTAGAATTTACATAAACCCCGCCCCCTGAACACGATTTATAGATTAGACAGAATATGCTAATCAATGACTAGAAGATAACTATACATAATCTACATAAATTCATCAACTAACCATTCAGAAATGTCCTGTTCTTCTACATGTCGTCACTTCTTCTTGAGTCTCTCCATCATTGTCTGACTCCGGTTTGAACATAAAAGGCTAAAAGTTTTTGAAATTTTCAGTGCAGGTGTGTGTGTGTGTGTGTGTGTGTGTGTGTGGTAAAAGCACACGAGCTGTTGAAGCTCCGCCCCCTGTGCCGGGAGCAGCAGCTCATTTGCATTTAAAGGGAAACGGCATGTTTTTGCTCATCCTCAAAAAGTGACAACTTTAACATGATATATAAAAATATCTGTGGGGTATTTTGAGGTAAATCTTCACACACACACTCTGGGGACATCAGAGACTTATTTTACATCTTGTGAAAAGGGCATTATACCACCCCTTTAATACCGTATACGGTGATATATTTCATACCGTGAAAATCTCATACCGTTGCAACCCTATAGCCTATAGTGGGTGGAGGTTCACTGATGGCTTACTGTGATGGTACGTGGAGGTCTGGCCTGGAGGGAAGCCGTTCTGCTGAGAGCCCGGCCCTGTCCCTGATGCAATCAGCAGACTCTCACTGCTATGGCTTGCTGTCAGAACACTACCGGGCTGAGCTGGGGAGAGAGGCGGCATGCACACATCAACACACACACACACACCATTAAACACTGGGACGGCAGGACTACAAGCGTGCATCACGGCACAGGTGCTTAATAACTATAGCAGTGTTTAACTCATAATATATAGTGATGCACAGAAACTTCAGCAACTGCAAATTACTTTTGAGTTGCACAAGTTCACACACTACCTTGTAACCAATCAGATCAACGTGTGATCGTCAACCAGTGGATCTCTGAGCGAGTGGAGGCGGGGCTCATTTGCATGTTAATAGAACCACGTATCCTAAACTTTAATTTCGGTCTCAGTGGAAAAATAAATTTCGGTGCATCACTAATAATATAGTTGAATACCTTCAATGCAAAGTAAATCTGCCAAATGCAGAAATGTAAATGTACATTGACATGCAGGAAGTTGCTCAACACATCCCCCATGTTTGTTTGTCATTCTCATGCGTGAATAATGTAACAGCCAGTGCTGGCCATGTGATCACACTGATCTCTCCGGTCATAGCGCCCAGCCCTATTACACACCAATAAAGAATATGACTAGAGATGCACCGATATAAAAAATTGGCCGATACGATAACCGATAATTCTTTATATTTGAAAGCCAATAACCGATATATTGGTCGTAAATCTAAATCTAAAAGTTTCATATAATTTTTGAGAGCCTGATTACAAAAACAAAAGTCTCCTGATTAAAAGCCACGTCTCAAACACACAGTTATGATATGATGATAAGCTGATATGACAGACTTGCGCTGCACATGTTGCCCAGAACTCTATTTTCCTTTTTTGAAGTGATTGTTGAACAGTCGCATCTGAAGAGTCTCAGCTGAAGGAAATAATACAGTATTTATCGGCTTTAAAATATCTGAGAAATTTTAGTGATAAAATAAAATTCTGTATCAAATTTATAGGCAGGACTAGTGCTGTGTTGAAAAAATCGATTCACCAATTCTACATCGATTTTCATATTAATTTCTAAAGATCGATCCGTAACTCAGAGGATCGATTTAATAACAGGCCTACATTTTCCCCATAAACTCACTGAGACATGGCGACCGGCGGCGCTGCTAATGCGGTTTCTCTGAATCCACTTGTTGACAAGAAAGGAGGAATGAATCGTTCACATAGCGCATTTTTTGCTCGTGCAAATTCGTTTTCCAGGCGCGCCTCTGTTCATGGTTGCATAGCAACGGCAGACGCAAAGGGAAAGCACGCGCTTGTTGAGAGGAGAAAGCGGTGCAAACTCGTGCAAACGTCGCTCTCCATGATGACGAGGAAGTATCATCAAATAATTAATTGATTTCTAGCCCTTGCCTTAGCTTTACTACTAGATATATTCATTGAGATGAGAAATAAAAAGCCGCCCTGTACAGCTATGATCAGCTGTTCGGCCGAGCTTTCCATGTTGTTACGGAAAAGCCGTAACAGGCTTGTTTTTGTCACATGACCTGTTGAGATGCATTGAAGTGCTTCTCACTGAATTTGCACGCGCATAAAACGCGATATGTGAACGGCCCCTAAAGTGGTATCGTGTGCGGTTGTATCTAGTTTAAAAGGCCTTTTAAATATGAACGCAGTTTTGGATTAAATAAAAGGACAGTCAATTAAGTCAAATAAAACACGTTTTATCTCCTGTTTAGTTGGTAACACTACAGTAAGACACCATTCATTAACATTAATATGCCTTATCTAACATCAATACATTGAGTGAACAATACATTTTTACAACATTAATGTATGTTTGTGAATGTTATTTAATACAAACACTTGATTGTTCATGAACAGTTAAAACTTTTGATTTTAAAAATATAAGATCGGATCAGATCGGATCGAATAATGATAATCGATTCAAGATCTTGAGAATCGGAATCGAATCGATTCTTGAAATTTGAATCGATACCCAGCACTAGGCAGGACAAGTAGTTTTAGGCTTGGTTTGTAGGGAATTACAAACATGTGCACATATATTCAAACGCACATAACTATAGAATTAATTCTTGATGCGCACGTGAGCGCCATCAGCGTTTCTCACAGGTTCAGTGTAAAGTCTGTGTAGAGAGAACGGTGTCGTCTTAGCGGTCTCTAATTTAATAACAAATTATCCTTTCGACAGAAGTGAATCAATCAAAACTAACTTTAGCTGGAAAATATCTTTATTCAAGAACCGCTATAAAGCCAAAACAATCTGTTACCTTAAATTATACGTTTATCTCTGTAAAGCAGCTTTGAAACAGTCTACAGTGTTAAAAGCGCTGTATAAATGAAGATGACTTGACGACTATAGCTTAGCATAGATCATTGAATCTGATTAGACTGTTAGCAACTCTCTCAATAAAAAGAACAAAGAGTTTAGATATATTTCCTATTTAAAACGTGACTCTTCTGTAGTTACATCGTGTACTAAGACCAACAGAAAATGAAAAGTTGTGATTTTCTAGGCCAATATGACTAGGAACTATCCTCTCACTCCTGCGTAATAATCAAGGATCTGCTGTACCAGCAGCGCAATGATATTACACACTTAGTGCCGGTCACGCTGGAAGTTTTCAGGCGCTGTGTAATATCATTGGGCTGCTGCACCCATGGTACTATGGCATTATTACACAGGAATGAGAGTTTAGTTCCTACTCATATTGGCCTTCTGTCAGTCTTAGTACACGATGTAACTACAGAAGAGTCAAGTTTTAAATAGGAAAAATATTGAAACTCTTTGGTCATTTTTTTTGAGAGAGATGCTAACGGTCTAATCAGATTCAATGATCTATGCTAAGCTAAGTGCTACCGCCAGACCCGGAGATCGGCTGAATGGATTAGAAAACAGTAAAACTGTTTAACTCTCAGGAAGCTGGAAAATGAGCCTATTTACAAAAAAAGTGTAGTGTTCCTTTAAGTGATATACTGAGGAATATACTGATAATGTTATTTTATGACAGACTTGCGCAGCACATGTTGCACTGAACTGTATTTTCCTTTTGATATATTAAGTAATTCAAAACCATCATGTTGAACAGTAGCATATAAAGTAATAGGAAATAATACATTATTTATCTGGCTTTAATGTATTGGCCAACGTAACGATAACGTTAAAAATGAACATATCGGCTAATACCGATATACCGCGCATCCCTAAATATGACGCCTACACAAACAAGAAAGCTTTTCAGCATGGCCTACGCGATTAAGTGATATACTGAGGAACTGTGTGTGGCGTACTTGTGGATCCGACCGCGATGTTGGAGAAGGCGGAGCTGGAGGCGGAGCTGCTGCCCTCTGCTGGCGGGAGCATGGCGGGCGTGTGGAAGGGCTCCGGGGCCACCGGTCTCGAGGCGGGGTGTTGAATCGTCTGCATGTGTCCCTCAGTGCTGGGCAGAGACTGCTGCGATTCATAATCATATTCATCCTTCACCATCAGGCTTGATGGACCTGAAAGACATCACATAGATACACATTCCATGTCAAATGTATATAAAAACACATTTTACTTCCGTAATGTCATTTTAAGGAGACTTTTGAATGGTAAACAATCACGTGTATCGGTGTGTTAGATCAGTGCATTCAGTCTTAAAGTGACAGTAGCCTAATAAACCTGCCGCTGTCTGTGTCATTAAAGTCACCATGAAATCAGAATTGGCACTTCTTATTTTATGTGTTATATATAGTGTTTAAAGTAATATAGTTTTTATTTTAAATGATTTATCAGAGCACATCATTATTGTTTTTAATATTCTTGAATCAGCATCTCTTCTCTGAGGACGAGGGCGGGGCTATAACCTGTCACTCACATGAGATCAGCCAATAGCAAACCACAACCATCCTACATTTTTTGTTGTCAAAATTGGCATTTTAAATTGTGAAATATTATTGTTAAATAAATATACTCATATTGTGCTTTAAAGTCCCCCTGTAGTCAATAATTTATCTCTTAAAACTCATCTTTGATCACTAAAATTACATATGTAAAAGTTTTTTTCCTTGAAAAAATTTCTTCATGTCTTAAAATAGCTTGAATGTATTTTTGCCTCATTTAGTATGCGCGGTTCTATGAATATGCAAATGAGCCCCGCCTCCACTCACTCAGATCCACTGGTGGACGATCACACGTTGATCTGATTGGTCAAGGTAGTGTGTGACGTCAGAAACACCAGCGATTTCAAACCGTGTTTTTGAGACTGTCTTTGGTTCACTGCAGTTTTAAGCAGAAAATACTCAGCAATGCTGTCCACTTATGGATTTACACATGGTGTGTGTTAAAGCAGATTAATAACACCACATACACACATGAACTACATTAAAAGCTGGATTTACACCACAGGGGGACTTTACGATTTTGATCAGCCCTACAAGTAATGTGTAAAATTCATATTGACTAATTTAAATCTCTTAAAAAAAAAATAGCACGGTAAAAACAACCAAAAAGTATTTTCCAGGAGAATATCACTCACCAGAGCCTGACAGTGTGAGTCCAGATAAATCTATATGAGAAGAAAACACACGATAGGTGAATTATAAATACAGGACGGACATGACGAATGAGCTTAACACTATTAAAACAAACGTCACACGGACCTATTCCCGGAGACACGACCCTCTCGTAGTGGTAGGGGTTCACACAGACGCTGTCACACTTGAGGTCAAAGGCAAACTGGCAGTACTTGACGTGCTTCAGCTCGTTCTTATGAAGGTCCGGCCATCGCCATAACCGTGCATAGATGACATGTGGGAATCCTTTACGGCCAGCCACCTAAACACACACACACAGAAGGACAGAGAAATATTTATTCAACAACACCTGTACACTATAGTCAAACCCAAACTCATCCAGACTCCTTCAACACTTCTCACATTATCAGTTTATCCGCTATAGTTTATAAAATGGTGATAAAATATGAGCAGAACTCAGTTGATATTTGACAGGTTTTCTGTTAGACTCTCACACATGAATTTAGTAATGGGCGATATAAACGATATGCGATATAAACGATACAAAATTGGCCTACGATAGAGATTTTAATTCTATTGCACTATCGCGATAATGCATGTTGATGACGCAATCTACCCGCGAAATTTAGAGCGACGAGCTGCAACCGGCTGAACCGCATCATACTCGTCGTCATCTTGAGTAAACATGGCTGACAGCGAAACGGAGGCGCTGGTGACAAAGATCAGTGCAACATCCATTATTTGGACTTGGTTCGGATGTAAGCCGTCTGACGAGCAGCAGCAAACTATACAGAGTGTGTGAGGCAACAGTTCGGGACACACACGACTAATCTGTTCATAACGAAACATGTGACTGAATACCAACGCGTATTCACAAAATAGTGGTGTAAACACAACATCTCTGTGTGTGCCCGATTTTAAGATTCGTTGTGTTGTTGCTTTTTAACTGAGAAGACATCGGTTTTTCTGCCCTTTGCATCTTTTGTGTCCTTTAAAAAAATAGCCAAACTAAAACTACATTTGGAGTGCCTTCTGCACTTTATACTGTCTATGGCACGGCACTACTGTAAACAAACTTTTATACTTGAAGCATTTTCTTTAGTTGACGTATAACAGGAGAAACGCGAAAAATTAGAATATCATGCAAATTATGATACAGAATCATCCTCACTTACAGAATCATGCAAATTATATAGACTCATTACATGCAAAGTGAGATATTACAAGCCTTTATTTGTTATAATGTTGATGATTATGGCTTACAGATTATGAAAACCGTTTCACAATATTCTAATTTGGAATTTGGGGTTTCATAAGCTGCTAGCCATAATATAAACATTAGGGCTACTAAAAGCTAGTGTACTAGAATTTTATTTATCTGCAACATTATGTTGTATAATTACAGTTTTGCACAATTAATGTTCTCAAAACTACATACACCGTTTCTTTCTTTCTTTAAAAAAAATACATTTAGCAGTTGTTTGGCTTTCCTCAGGGTCTGTGTAACCTGTTCTGAAATGGGTTTATTATCATTTATATATCGTGATATATATCGTTATCGCAAGAGGCTGCAATGTATATCGCAATATGGATTTTAGGCCATATCGCCCATCCCTAATGAATTATGTTGAATATCTGTCAGCTGGTAAATTTAACTACACAATTAGATAATATCAGTTTAGCTCAACCAGTGAACAAGCAATGCTTCATTGTGTTCAGTGTGTGTGTGTACAAAGAGCATTAGCAGTTACAGACACACACTTCAGCAGAACATGACCAGCTCAAAGTGGCCCAATCATATTTGGTCCCAAATTTGTCACTGGTAGTCACTGTATGAAGAATATTGGGGTGTAATATGTCACAGTTTACTTTATTTTGCTCTCCTCACTTACATAAACTAACTATAGAGTCCAGCACACACTAGTGAAAACATATCAAAATGATATCCGGTGTCTGAATAATTTTTGGTTTGTCTGCATATATACACAGACGTGCATGTATAGACGTGTGTGTACCTGCAGCCGGCCGTCCAGCGTCCCTCTGTATGGTCACACACTTGCTGGGGTGCGCGCCGTTAGTGGTGATGGCGGTGATGAGGGAGTCCAGCTCGTCCTTCTTCTCCTTCAGCTTCTTCACCAGACTCTCGATGGCCCGCTTGGCGAAGGTCTCGCTCTCGCCGCCCTGCCGGTGGCACATCAGGCTGTGGACGATGCTCAGGCACGCGTCGTTACTCGTGGGCGTGTTCGTGATGGACATCATGCGCTGGTGATCCGCCTCGGGGTTACCGAGGCTCCCGGTGCCGGTTAACTCGGTTCAGCAACACAGCCGTCAGTGAAGCGTCCATTCACACGCCCTGAGGAAGGACTGGGAATAATAGTGAGATATCGATAACACACATAATATATAATATTTAAATTACCGGTCAAAAGTTTGGAAACATTAGTATTTTTAATGTCTTCTGCTTATTAAGCTAGAATTTGTTTTAACAAAATTACAATAATATTGTGAAATATGTGTAATTTATTCCTGAATTGAATCATTACTCCAGTCTTCAGAGTCACATGATCCTTCAGAAATCAGTATAATATGATGATTTGATGCTCTAGACACATTTATGATTATTATTAATATTGAATAGAGTTCATATTTGTATTGAAACCGTGATGCATTTTATTTTTCAGGATTCTTTGATGCATAGAAAGTTCAAAAGAACAGCATTTATTCCAAAATACTGTAGAAATCTTTTCTAACGCTAAAAATGTTTACTATAAATAATCAATTTAACACATCATCGCTGAATAAAGGTATTAATAATTTATTTATTTTTAAAAGAAGAAAATAAAAAGTGACCACAAACTTTTGAACAGTAATTATATTACAAAAGATTTCTATTTAAATGTACGCTTTTCTTTTTTAACGTTTTATATTCATCAAAGAATCCTTAAAAAAAGTATCACAGGTTATGAAAAAACATATTAAGCGGATTTCAAATATTAAAATTGTTTCCAACATTGATAATAAATGAGCATATTAGAATAATTTGTGAAGGATCATGTGACACTGGAGTAATGATGCTGAAAATACAGCTTTGATCACTGGAATAAATTATATTTTAAAGTATATTCAAATAGAAATCCATTATTTTAAATTGTAATAATATTTCACAATATTACTGTTTTTTTCTGTATTTTTGATCAAAGAAACGCAGGCTTGATGAGCATAAGTCTTTCAAAAACATGAAAAATAGTAAGGTTTCCAAACTTCTGACTCGTACTGTGTGTGTGTGTGTGTGTGTGTGTGTGTGTGTGTGTGTGTGTGTGTGTGTGTGTAAACATAAGCATCTAAACAAACACATAATTACATACACGTGTGTATATTAAAACCTACAATATATGTTGTAAAAAGTTACCTGATGTTTAAAGCAAATAAAAGCACCCAAATAAATAATAGGCAGAAAGTTAGGCGAACCAAAACACTGAGGACAAACATCGTGTTTAATAATGTTGTAATTAGATAAAGCGTCTCACACACACCACAACAATCCTTCACACACTTGATTTCAGCCAGAGTGCAGAGACGTGCACGTGTGGAGATGCGCAGTGAACTCGTGCACGCGATGACAGTGATTTATAATGAGCTGAAGAGGATGTAAACAATCTGTGCTAGCACATCCGGCTACATGCTAGCTCGCGAACTGCGCTTACTTCACTCAACTTCTACTATAGAGGAATAAAACACATTTAAATGTCAAAGTGGGTGTGTAAATGACATACCTGTTGTGTCTCCTGGGAATCAATCTGTCTTTGTGTATCCAGTTGGGGATTTTGCTGTGAATCTTGTTAGCTGCTACAGCGCGTAACCGTTAACACACTTCAACCGCGTTTAGCTGATCTCTAAAACGGTTTAAAGCGACAAGAGTTCTTCATTTGAGCGATAACTCGGTTGGACTGGGGGTTAGCATAGTATTTTAACAATAACCGGGTGAAAACAGTCACTGAGCGCAACGAAAATAAAACAATGTAGCCGCGACGTTTTCGACGCACTATCTCACGCCCAGCTGCGCAATATGGCGAACTGCGCATGCGCACTGTGTCTCAAACCCGCTCAAAACACACCGAGCTGCAGTTGTATTTGCGCCATCCTCAACAAGTTATACATTTTGTAAGAACTCGTGGAAGTGATTCTTCTGATGCAATATATGTTTAAACACAGCATGTTTTCTAGGAGATATTCATATTCTGAAACACAAGTTGTACTAATAAACATATTAGGAATATTTTAACAGGTGTATTTAGAAATATTAACTGGGATAAAGCTTGGTGTGATTTGTGAAGCTTACTGTTTAATTGATAAAGTAAAAGAGGTTACATTTAAAAAATGTCATGGTATATGTACATCTAAAAGTGTGTTAAAGAGGTTTAATTTAGATATTCATGTGATTTTTGTTCCATACAAAAATAATTATCCATCTGCTTTGTAATTGTATATATACGGAAAGTTTTATTTGGTGGATGTGGAAAATGTAATTAGAAGGAAAACAAATGTTATAATTAAATTAAATAATTTTGATATATGTGCAATTCCAATGAAAGTAATAATAATAATTTAACTTTGTATTATTTTAGGAAAATGTCATATACACAAGAAGAAATGCTCAGTATCCAAGCCCAACTCTTCTTCATTTTCTTCAGGAGACTGAATTATTGCACCAGTCTGGAGGACATTATCAATAGGAAAGCAAGAAACACTTGTCATATCTTTATAATGAATATATACTTTTTTAATTACTTAATCAATTTGTACACTCTGTAATGTTTTTCTTTGTGTGATGTATTATGTAAATTCTGTATACTATATTGTATAATACTAAAGTTCGTTGGATAATAAAAACATGTTTTATTTTTTTAATCACAGACTTTTTTGCCACATTCTCAGAAAGCAAGTATGGGCATCATATCCATATTCTTTATCATGTTAAGGTCATTTGTCAGTGTCTCTGAAGCAGAATCATTATGTGTTGTTTTTATTTATTATTTTAGTTTTTGATGTCAGTGTAAGGGTTGTTCAGTTCTGTTAGATGCCATTGATCCCCAAATATCCTCATTCTGAGGGACCCCAATACTAAAATATAAAAGGCAACGACATATTTTCATGTATAAAGATCCAATTAATACTGTAATTAAAATAAATAGAACTAAGATACTCAATCAAAAAGAGTGGAAGGCCTGACAAGAAATAAAATAAAAACATAAACAAGAACTCTTTAAAGCGGCACTCGGTAACTCTAGCCACCGCTTTGCTGATTTTCTCAACGAGCTTGCGGCGCGCCGGCGCACTCCTCCCCCTTTCTACCGTTGCTCATGTGCTTTTGTTATGGTCGGAGCCGGTGTGGTGAACAAATGAGTCCCAGACGCACCAACTTTATCGTGTGGAGCATGTCTACCGAGGTGGGTAATACATCATACACAGTATCATTTAACATTGACATGTACATTTTGTATTCCGTAAAGCAGTTCGTGTTTCTCGCTCTTTCTCGCTTCTCACGAGACTTCCTATTTTCAACTTACCGGGACGTTAGTCCCAATGTTGCAAGGCTGGTTTTCCGCCTGGGAACGCTGGGGGGAGCCGGGAAAGTAACCATTCTCACCAGAACAGATTATTTAACCATCCAAATGATTTCTAAACGGATTTATTAAGTTGAAAAAGTTACCAAGTGCACCTTTAAAGTCCCATTTGTTTCTCCTGGACAGTAAATGAGGTGTTTTGCTTGATGCTCTTGTCCTGTCCTGAGGAAAGATGCCCAGTAATAATGTCATGTGTCTCTTCTGTCAAAAGTTCAATTGAACATTTTTAATAAAATTCTCCCACGGTCAAATAACCAGCTTCTCATTCTTTATTTCTTGTGGAATAAATGTTAAAAGACATTAAGAATGTGTAGCTCACTTTGCAAAATACATAAATAAAACTCAGAAATTAATAATATTATATGTAATACTTGAAACAATTGTATTAATGTTGTATTTATTAATGAATGTATGAACGTTTTAGTCTTATGTAACTGTTTGGATGGATAAACGGATGGATAAACGGATGGATAAACTGATGGATAAACGGAGGGATAAACGGATGGATAAACGGATGATAAACTGATGGATGGATAAACGGATGGATAAACTGATGGATAAACGGATGGATAAACTGATGGATGGATAAACGGATGGATAAACTGATGGATAAACGGATGGATAAACTGATGGATAAACGGATGGATAAACGGATGGGATAAACGGAGGGATAAACGGATGGATAAACTGATGGATGGATAAACGGATGGATAAACTGATGGATGGATAAACGGATGGATAAACTGATGGATAAAACGGATGGATAAACTGATGGATAAACGGATGGATAAACGGATGGATAAACTGATGGATAAACTGATGGATAAACGGATGGATAAACTGATGGATAAACTGATGGATAAACGGATGGATAAAACTGATGGATGGATAAACTTTTCGATTGGTCGTGGTGTGTGTTCGGTGCACCTGAGGTCGCTGTCACGAGCCTCTTTCTCTGCTTTGGATGTTCCTGCACCGATCAGGATAGGTCTGATAAATGCCCGTTCAATTGCAAACAAGTCTCTTTTGCTCAGCGATTTATTTTCTTCCAAAAGCATGGACTTCATGTTGCTTACGGAGACTTGGCAACGGCATATGGAATATTATCACTTAAATGAGCTCTGTCCTTTGGATTGTAATTTTTTCGGCACGCCAAGGCTCACAGGTCGGGGTGGAGGTCTTGCTGTTGTTTTTAAAAAGCGTTTTATCTGCCAGTCAGTGAGTGCTGACACGTACTCATCTTTTGAACTACAGATGACTAAGGTTGGTCGCTTGAATTCATTTTATTGTATTTTAGTTTATCGGCCACCAGGGCCAGTGGCCTCTTTTCTTATTGATTTTTCTGACTTTCTATCATCCATTATTAAGTTGGATAGAGTGATAATTGTTGGCGATTTTAATATCCATGTGGATGATGATACTTGTAAAAATGCTTCCGAATTTGTAAATATTACTGAATCTTTTAATTTCATTCAGCATGTCGCTGGCCCTACGCACAGCAAAGGACATACGCTCGATCTCGTATTTTCTCATGGTGTAAATATTAACAATGTCTGTGTTGAAGATGTACTTGTTAGTGATCACAATTGCATATTATTTGATATTTTTTGTGATGAGGACCCTCTCCCTGTTAAACGAGAGTCCTGCTCACGTTTGATTAACCAGCGTACTGTTGAGAAAATTTTCAGCCGCATTCGACTCAAGCTTGGTTCTTATTTCGAATGACGTGACTCTTGTGCACAGGCTTTTAATGATCACTGTACTCTGCTGCTGGACAAAGTGGCACCTTTAAAACTAGAGAAATTTTATCTGTCAATACATCGCCGTGGATGAATGACGCCATTCGTAGCTTAAGGCGTGTCTGTCGGAGAACTGAGCGCTTATGGAAAGCAACTCAGCTACAAGTCCATCGCTTGTAATCTTAAAGAGCTCTTTATGGACTTACACGAAATGATTAAAGAGGCTAGAGCCTCTTATTTCACTAATTTGATATCTGCCTGTAAAAAAAATCCTAAAGCTCTCTTTGAAACTATTAACAAAATTGTTTCTCCAGTTGCATGTATTGTCCCTGTTTTTTCAAATATTGACTGCAACCACTTTTTGTTTCATTTTGTGGACAAAGTTAGAGCTGTCAGGGCAGGCTTGGTTTCATCAGCAAATCACCATATAGTTAAATATCACAGACCGTCAATATTGGACTCTTTCTGTCCCATTACTCTGAATGATATCATTAAATTAGTGGGCCACGATGAGACCTTCTCAAAGCCCTGTTGATATTTTACCTACTACCTTGTTTTTAAAATCCATAAATTATCTCGGCCCATGTTTGGTTTCAATGTTAAACTTATCTCTTCAGCTGGGCCAGGTCCCTAGCTGTTTTAAGCATGCTGTTGTTCAGCCTATCTTGAAAAAAAAACAATCTTGATGCAGCTTCATTTAAAAACTATAGGCCTGTATCTAAATTGCCATTTCTTTCTAAAATTTTAGAAAGGGTTGTTGCGAACCAGCTAAATAATGTTTTGGATTCTCATAATATCTTTGATAAATTTCAGTCGGGGTTTCGTAAAAAACATTCAACTGAGACTGCCCTCCTTAGGGTCTCAAATGATATTTTGATGGCTGCTGATGGGGGGTAAATGCTCTGTGCTGGTTCTATTAGATCTCAGTGCAGCGTTTGATACTGTGGATCAACTGCACTCTGATTGATAGACTGAAAACAACGGTGGGCATTACTGGATCAGCTCTGATTGGTTTTCTTCGTATCTGTCAGACAGGAGTTTCTCTGTGTCCGTTGGAACATTTATGTCAGATTCAGCTCCTTTGTCCTGTGGTGTGCCCCAAGGTTCTGTGCTTGGCCCTCTGCTGTTCAGCTGTACATGCTTCCTCTTGGGAAGATTATTGGTAGCTTTGGAGAAATATCGTACCATTGTTATGCTGACGATATTCAATTATATTTATCTTTTAGCCCTGATAGGCTGGACAAACTGTCCTTGTTGCCACAATTGCTTAGCCTCCATTAATAACTGGCTGGCAGACAACTTTCTGCAACTAAATCCAGACAAAACTGAGGTGCTGATTTTTGCCCCAGACAACATTACACCTAGGATTAGGCAGGCCATTGGGGCTTTATCATCCTCGGACTGTAATGTTATGCGAAATCTGGGTGTCATTTTTGATAAATCTATGTGTTTTAGCAGTCATGTTAAATCTGTGGTTCGTTCGTGTTTTTTCCATCTCAGGAACATTGCTAAGATTAGATCTGTGGTTTCTAAAAAAGAGATGGAGATGCTTGTTCATGCTTTTATTTCTTCTCGTCTTGATTATTGCAATGTACTGTACACTTGTTTAAAACAAATCCTCTATGGACAAATTGCAAGTGGTGCAGAATGCGGCTGCAAGACTTTTGAATAAGACCAACAGGAGATCACATATTACTCCTATACTTAAGGCTCTGCCATTGGCTTCCAATTAGTTTTAGAGTTCAGTTTAAAATTTTAACCATTACTTACAGAGCCTTGCATGATCAAGCGCCCTCTTATATCCAGGAATTACTACATGTATACTCCTCTGGTCGCTCTTTGAGGTCTACTGGCCATGACCTTTTAACTGTTCCTAGAACACGTTTTAAAACAAGAGGTGATCGAGCTTTCTGTGTGGTGGCTCCAAGGCTCTGGAACTCTCTTCCATTAGCTTTGAGAGCTTTGGACTCTGTGGAAACTTTTAAAAAACTCCTTAAGACACATCTTTTTAGACAAGCATTTAGCTAGCAATATAGTTTTGTATTTTTGGTGTACTTATGTATATTTGTATGTTATGTGTATATCTGTTATGTGTATATTTTAATTCTGTGAAGCACTTTGTGACTCTTTTGTCTGTGAAAAGTGCTATAGAAATAAAGATTACTTACTTAAACGGATGGATAAACTGATGGATGGATAAACGGATGGATAAACTGATGGATGGATAAACGGATGGATAAACTGATGGATAAACGGATGGATAAAACTGATGGATAAACTGATGGATAAACTGATGGATAAACGGATGGATAAACTGATGGATAAACGGATGGATAAACTGATGGATAAACGGATGGATAAACTGATGGATGGATAAACGGATGGATAAACTGATGGATAAACGGATGGATAAACGGATGGATAAACTGATGGATAAACTGATGGATAAACGGATGGATAAACTGATGGATAAACGGATGGATAAACTGATGGATGGATAAACGGATGGAAAAACTGATTGATGGATAAACGGATGGATAAACTGATGGATGGATAAACGGATGGATAAACTGATGGAATGGATAAACGGATGGATAAACTGATGGATGGATAAACGGATGGATGGATAAACGGATGGATAAACTGATGGATGGATAAACGGATGGATAAACTGATGGATGGATAAACGGATGGATAAACTGATGGATGGATAAACTGATGGATAAACGGATGGATAAACTGATGGATAAACTGATGGATAAACGGATGGATAAACGGATGATAAACTGATGGATAAACGGATGGATAAACTGATGGATAAACGGATGGATAAACTGATGGATGGATAAACGGATGGATAAACTGATGGATAAACGGATGGATAAACGGATGGATAAACTGCTGGATAAACTGATGGATAAACGGATGGATAAACTGATGGATAAACGGATGGATAAACTGATGGATGGATAACGGATGGATAAACTGATGGATGGATAAACGGATGGATAAACTGATGGATGGATAAACGGATGGATAAACTGATGGATGGATAAACGGATGGATAAACTGATGGATGGATAAACGGATGGATAAACTGATGGATGGATAAACGGATGGATGGATAAACGGATGGATAAACTGATGGATGGATAAACGGATGGATAAACTGATGGATGGATAAACGGATGGATAAACTGATGGATAAACGGATGGATAAACTGATGGATAAACGGATGGATAAACTGATGGATAAACGGATGGATAAACTGATGGATGGATAAACGGATGGATAAACTGATGGATGGATAAACGGATGGATAAACTGATGGATAAACGGATGGATAAACTGATGGATAAACTGATGGATGGATAAACGGATGGATAAACTGATGGATGGATAAACGGATGGATAAACTGATGGATGGATAAACGGATGGATAAACTGATGGATGGATAAACGGATGATAAACTGATGGATGGATAAACGGATGGATAAACTGATGGATGGATAAACGGAGGGATAAACTGATGGATGGATGGAATGACGATTGGATGGAGAGATGGATGGAGAGATGGATAAACGGATGGATAAACTGATGGATGGATGGAATGACGATTGGATGGAGAGATGGATGGAGAGATGGATAAACGGAGGGATAAACTGATGGATGGATGGAATGACGATTGGATGGAGAGATGGATAAACTGATGGATGGATGGAATGACGATTGGATGGAGAGATGGATAAACGGAGGGATAAACTGATGGATGGATGGAATGACGATTGGATGGAGAGATGGATAAACTGATGGATGGATGGAATGACGATTGGATGGAGAGATGGATAAACTGATGGATGGATGGAGAGATGGATAAACTGATGGATGATGGAATGACGATTGGATGGAGAGATGGATAAACGGAGGGATAAAACTGATGGATGGATGGAATGACGATTGGATGGAGAGATGGATAAACTGATGGATGGATGGAATGACGATTGGATGGAGAGATGGATAAACTGATGGATGGATGGAGAGATTGATAAACTGATGGATGGATGGAGAGATGGATAAACTGATGGATGGATGGAGAGATGATAAACTGATGGATGGATGGAGAGATGGATAAACTGATGGATGGATGGAGAGATGGATAAACTGATGGATGGATAAACGGAGGGATAAACTGATGGATGGATGGAATGACGATTGGATGGAGAGATGGATGGAGAGATGGATAAACGGATGGATAAACTGATGGATGGATGGAATGACGATTGGATGGAGAGATGGATGGAGAGATGGATAAACGGAGGGATAAACTGATGGATGGATGGAATGACGATTGGATGGAGAGATGGATAAACTGATGGATGGATGGAATGACGATTGGATGGAGAGATGGATAAACGGAGGGATAAACTGATGGATGGATGGAATGACGATTGGATGGAGAGATGGATAAACTGATGGATGGATGGAATGACGATTGGATGGAGAGATGGATAAACTGATGGATGGATGGAGAGATGGATAAACTGATGGATGATGGAATGACGATTGGATGGAGAGATGGATAAACGGAGGGATAAACTGATGGATGGATGGAATGACGATTGGATGGAGAGATGGATAAAACTGATGGATGGATGGAATGACGATTGGATGGAGAGATGGATAAACTGATGGATGGATGGAGAGATTGATAAACTGATGGATGGATGGAGAGATGGATAAACTGATGGATGGATGGAGAGATGGATAAACTGATGGATGGATGGAGAGATGGATAAACTGATGGATGGATGGAGAGATGGATAAACTGATGGATGGATGGAGAGATGGATAAACTGATGGATGGATGGAGAGATGGATAAACTGATGGATGGATGGAATGACGATTGGATGGAGAGATGGATAAACGGAGGGATAAACTGATGGATGGATGGAATGACGATTGGATGGAGAGATGGATAAACTGATGGATGGATGGAATGACGATTGGATGGAGAGATGGATAAACTGATGGATGGATGGAATGACGATTGGATGGAGAGATGGATAAACTGATGGATGGATGGAATGACGATTGGATGGAGAGATGGATAAACTGATGGATGGATGGAGAGATGGATAAACTGATGGATGGATGGAATGACGATTGGATGGAGAGATGGATAAACGGAGGGATAAACTGATGGATGGATGGAATGACGATTGGATGGAGAGATGGATAAACTGATGGATGGATGGAATGACGATTGGATGGAGAGATGGATAAACGGATGGATAAACTGATGGATAAACGGATGGATAAACTGATGGATAAACGGATGGATAAACTGATGGATGGATAAACGGATGGATAAACTGATGGATGGATAAACGGATGGATAAACTGATGGATGGATAAATGGATGGATAAACTGATGGATGGATAAACGGATGGATAAACTGATGGATGGATAAACGGATGGATAAACTGATGGATGGATGGAATGACAATTGGATGGAGAGATGGATAAACGGATGGATAAACTGATGGATGGATAAACGGATGGATAAACTGATGGATGGATAAACGGAGGGATAAACTGATGGATGGATGGAATGACGATTGGATGGAGAGATGGATGGAGAGATGGATAAACGGATGGATAAACTGATGGATGGATGGAATGACGATTGGATGGAGAGATGGATGGAGAGATGGATAAACGGAGGGATAAACTGATGGATGGATGGAATGACGATTGGATGGAGAGATGGATAAACTGATGGATGGATGGAGAGATGGATAAACTGATGGATGGATGGAATGACGATTGGATGGAGAGATGGATAAACTGATGGATGGATGGAGAGATGGATAAACTGATGGATGGATGGAATGACGATTGGATGGAGAGATGGATAAACTGATGGATGGATGGAGAGATGGATAAACTGATGGATGGATGGAATGACGATTGGATGGAGAGATGGATAAACTGATGGATGGATGGAATGACGATTGGATGGAGAGATGGATAAACGGATGGATAAACTGATGGATAAACGGATGGATAAACGGATGGATAAACTGATGGATAAACGGATGGATAAACTGATGGATGGATAAACGGATGGATAAACTGATGGATGGATAAACGGATGGATAAACTGATGGATGGATAAACGGATGGATAAACTGATGGATGGATACACGGATGGATAAACTGATGGATGGATAAACGGATGGATAAACTGATGGATGGATGGAATGACAATTGGATGGAGAGATGGATGGAGAGATGGATAAACGGATGGATAAACTGATGGATGGATAAACGGAGGGATAAACTGATGGATGGATGGAATGACGATTGGATGGAGAGATGGATAAACGGATGGATAAACTGATGGATGGATGGAATGACGATTGGATGGAGAGATGGATGGAGAGATGGATAAACGGAGGGATAAACTGATGGATGGATGGAATGACGATTGGATGGAGAGATGGATAAACTGATGGATGGATGGAGAGATGGATAAACTGATGGATGGATGGAATGACGATTGGATGGAGAGATGGATAAACTGATGGATGGATGGAGAGATGGATAAACTGATGGATGGATGGAATGACGATTGGATGGAGAGATGGATAAACTGATGGATGGATGGAGAGATGGATAAACTGATGGATGGATGGAGAGATGGATAAACTGATGGATGGATGGAATGACGATTGGATGGAGAGATGGATAAACGGAGGGATAAACTGATGGATGGAGACATGATAAACTGATGGATGGAGAGATGATAAACTGATGAATATATGATACAGACAGAAATACATTAGATTGATTATAACTAGTAGTGAAAGAGACACTTATTAGAATTATGACAAAGTGTAGGAATAATAAGCTTATGGCTTCAGCCTACACCTTTATCAGTTATTATAATCAAATACTTATTATGGAAAATTGTGTACAAGGCCCAAAATAAGTCTTGATGATGATGATGGCATCCATACTGTGTGTGTGTGTGTGTGTGTGTGTGTGTGTGTGTGTGTGTGTGTGTGTGTGTGTGTGTGTGTTTTCCGAGCAGTGTTGAGGAATGATTTCCGGCTGTGTGTGTGTGTGTGTGTGTGTTTTCCGAGCAGTGCTGAGGAATGATTTCCGGCTGTGTGTGTGTGTGTGTGTGTGTGTGTGTTTTCCGAGCAGTGCTGAGGAATGATTTCCGGCTGTGTGTGTGTGTGTGTGTTCTGGATATGCCTCTAATCTCCACTCATAAAGGTCTTTACATTGAAACACTTCGTGCTCCTCCTGATAAAGCATCCAGTCTAAACCAGTGTGAGTGCATGGACACACCAGAGAGGGTTTGCTGGAGCGAGTATCAACAGGTTTATTCACATCACACACACAGAGAGGCTCGGCAGGCAAGAATAAATACGTTTCATGTCAGATCATCATAACATCGCACTGTAAGAAGCAAAATCCATAGAAATATGTAATTCTGTGCATTATTCGTTAGTTCACGGACATTTGCTTTAACCCGATCACTCTTAAAAATAAAGGTTCATTGTTGGCATCAATGGTTCCATGGAATATTTGCAGGTTCTTTATAGTAATAATAATAATTATTATTATTTAACATCCAAAGGTTCTTAATAATTATTATTATTCTTATTAAACATCAATTGTACAAAAGTCTCTTTCCAGTGAAAGTTCTTTAGACTTTTAAAATGTATGAAAAAATGGTTATTTTAAGAACTCATCACTTTTTGGGGAATCAGAAATGGTTATTTTATTGTGAAAATCTTTATTTTTAAGCGTGTCAAACAAACACAATGCAATGCGTGATTTAAAACACGGGTAAAACACTAGTGGACGATCAATACGGGAAAACATTTTTTTAGACACTCTTAGAAGTGGGTTTATAGAGATAGGGTTCTTTAAGCCCAATAGGTTCTAAGGAGAAATGCCTTAAATTATTGCATAATACTTTCATGTTGAACAGTTTTTTTTTTCTAGTGATAAAGCATGTTTATGAGTTATTTAATTCATAAAATGTAACAGAACCCTTAAAAGGGATAGTTTTCCCAAAATTGAAAATTAGGCTACCCCATGATTTATTCTCTCTGAAGTCATCCTAGCTCTTCATGGCTCTTTCAAGCTTTATAATGGCAGTGAATGGCTGTTTCTATTTTGAAGTCCATAAAAGTGCATCTGTCCATCATAAAAGTGCATCTGTCCATCATAAAAGTGCATCTATCCATCATAAAAGTGCATCTATCCATCATAAAAGTGCATCAATCCATCATAAAAGTGAATCTGTCCATCATAAAAGTGCATCAATCCATCATTAAAGTGCATCTATCCATCATAAAAGTGCATCTATCTATCATAAAAGTGCATCAATCCATCATAAAAGTGCATCTATCCATCATAAAAGTGCATCTGTCCATCATAAAAGTGCATCTATCCATCATAAAAGTGCATCTATCTATCATAAAAGTGCATCTGTCCATCATAAAAGTGCATCTATCCATCATAAAAGTGCATCAATCCATCATAAAAGTGAATCTGTCCATCATAAAAGTGCATCTATCCATCATAAAAGTGCATCAATCCATCATAAAAGTGCATCAATCCATCATAAAAGTGCATCTATCTATCATAAAAGTGCATCTGTCCATCATAAAAGTGCATCTATCCATCATAAAAGTGCATCAATCCATCATAAAAGTGAATCTGTCCATCATAAAAGTGCATCAATCCATCATTAAAGTGCATCTATCTATCATAAAAGTGCATCAATCCATCATAAAAGTGCATCAATCCATCATAAAAGTGCACCTATCCATCATAAAAGTGCATCAATCCATCATAAAAGTGCATCTGTCCATCATAAAAGTGCATCTGTCCATCATAAAAGTGCATCTATCCATCTTAAAAGTGCATCTATCCATCAGAAAAGTGCATCTGTCCATCATAAAAGTGCATCTGTCCATCATAAAAGTGCATCTATCCATCATAAAAGTGCATCTGTCCATCATAAAAGTGCATCTTTCCATCATAAAAGTGCATCTTTCCATCATAAAAGTGCATCTGTCCATCATAAAAGTGCATCTTTCCATCATAAAGTGCATCAATCCATCACAGTGTTTCCTCTAGGATTTTTTCCAGCTGTGGTGGCAGGCCCATCTCCCCAGGGGGAGCGGGCGCTGCCCATGAGTGATATTCCCATGGGCCAAGCCCCCCTTGCCCCAGGTGTTTAAACCTCCCCTAAGTATTATAATTAGGGATGGGTATCGATTCAGATGTTCCAATTCGATTTCAATTCGCAAGCTCTCAATTCGATTCAATTTCGATTCTCGATTCGGCTCAATGAATATAGATTTAACACAAAACCTATATTTATAAAAAAGAACAGTGAACATAAGTTTACGAGTGGTTAATTAATAAAAATAAATTAAGAGCCAGTATATTAAACTCTTATTATTTTAGGTACACTTGGGTACATTAAAACAGAACCCAACCATATATATCAAATGCATACAATGAATAGACAGGATTTTGATGCAAGATGAAAAATCAATTATTGAAAATGTCAGAACAGTCTCATGCCTTGATCAAACAGGATCAGGTTATTTTATGTTTAAGATAAAACTAACATAAAATCTCACAGCATTAGAGTAACATGGAGGTTGCAAGCCTATGAAATGTAGGAAAACTAATACTGGCTTTTGGGTGATATATAAATAAATATGGGGAAAAAAATCGATTCATAGCCTTTGAGAATCAATATTGAATTGACCACATTTTAAAAAACGATTAATCGAAAAATAGTTTTTCTAGTTGTAATATGAAAGGTTCAAATTTACAGCGGCAAAGCGATTATGCGCATCCAGTGCGCCGAATGATGCACTTGAAGCAACTCGAAGTCACAGCGTGCAGCGCGTTGCATTGAAAAGTTAAAAGCACAAAGCGAAGAGATATTTGATGCTTACTGTATTATATCTATGCAACAGTTTATTGAGCCTTTTCTTTTAACAGTTTTAAATTTCAGTTACAGTGCGCATGAAGAACAATTCATAGTGCTCTCTACTCCAGTGCTGTAAACTAACAGAACTAACGCAATAAACTCCAGTAAGATAAAGTCATTTTATGCGAACCATAGACCTTGATCTACAAATAAAGTATAATAATGTGAACATTGATCTTGGAGAGTGTCATCGTGTTACTCGTAACCGAAGGTGACGCGATGTTTGAATGCTGAATGGAGAATGACTGAGGAGAGATGAGTTTCCATTAACTAACTTAACGACTTAAATATAAATTTTTACCTCACATTATGCTATCGAATGACTTTGGAAGTCTTGGAATATAGTGCACGAAAACTTTATGGTGCTTTACAATGTGTTTTATGCCTTTAGTGGGGCTTAACAATAACACAAAGGTATGCACAATTATCGGAGCTCACTGAGAAGCTGCAGCCGTGGCGGGAGGATTTTTGGTGTGGCGGCCCACCACGGCAGAATGAATGTAGCGGAAACACTGCATCATAAAGTGCTCCACAGGCTTTGGGGGTTAATAAAGTCCTTCTGAAGCGAAGCGATGTGTTTGTGTAAGAAAAATATCCATACCAGACACATGAGCACATCACAGACTCCTCTAACATCTCTATGTTAAAAGGAGATAACACCTAGGATTTTATAAAAACGAGACAGACATATTTGTTCCCTCTGCCATATCCTCAGCCATCAGTCTGACTGTGGCTGGAAAAAATCCGTTATAAAACCCTGTGTGAGATAATCCTGTCCGGTCTGCCATATCTCAAGTTATATGTTGAGTGTTTAGGCCTGAACATGGTGGTGTGTATCCCTAAGAATGTTCTGTGCTCTCTTCCTGCAGCGTCGTGTGTATAAAGTGTCCACCGATGTGGTCAGGTCCGATGATCTTCTCCGCAGTCTTTATGACCTTTTGGAGAATCTGCCTGGGTGGTACTTCCGAACCAGACAGTGATGCCGTTTGTGAGGATGCTTTCCACAAGTCCTCTATAGGCCTGGATAAGTGGATGTCTTGCCTTACTTAGCAACCTGATCAAATAAAGCCGCTGTTGGGCCTTCTTCACTGTGGCAACAGTGTTTTTGGTCCAACTCAAGTTCGATGACACATGCTGGCCTAGGAACTTGACCTGACTCTCAGCTTTTTCCACCTCAGTCCCCTTGATGGTCAGCGGCTGTAGAAAGTAGGATTTCTTCCTAAAATCCACGATTAATTATTTTGTTTTGTCTATATTAAGAATAAGATCATTGTCCTCTCCATAAGCCAGAATTTTATCAACCCTGTAACCCAAGGCCCTAGACCAGGGCTGCCCAATCCTGCTCCTGCCGATCGACTGTCCTGCACAGTTCATCTCCAACCCTACTCAAACACAGCTGAAGCAACCAATTAAGGTCTTCAGGATCATAGATATACATAATAAAGGCTAGATGTCTTACGGCGGAGTCTCTAACGTCATCACCCGGCGGCCATCTTGTCACAGGCAAGCGTTCTGGCGAGGTGAGTGATCTGCACGAACACAAATACTCTTGTTCTCGCTGAAACCTTGGATCTGAGGTACAGCTTTCTGGCCAAAAAGATTTCACATCAAAATGTGAGGTTTTGAGCTTCGGCTGCACGTGAAGTCGGAGCTGAAGAAGAAGCCAGCGTCTAACAAGAGAAATTGAACATGCCTGAGTCAATCCCCAAGAGGAGGAGGAGGAGGATTAGGGCGAGGGAATACCATCGTGTTTATTCCAAGACACGATTTCTTCTTCTTCATCTCCGACTTCGCGTGCAGCCGTGCACAAGCGCAAAACCTCACAACACCCAGCCCCTGTCGGTGATTGGTTGGAACACTGTTTATTTTGGTTTTGAGCAATGTTGTTTTCGTCAACGATGACGATAATGCAATTATTTCGTTGACGCACCTTTTTTTTAATGACGATAACGTTACGATGACTAGCTAAAAATGGCTCCAAGGTGACTAAAACATGACGAAATGTTTTCGAGTTTTCGTTGACGAGACGAGATGGAACGAAAATGATTATAAGTCTGACGTTCACAATGCATGTCATTTCTGCCTATTTTGCGTGAAATCGGTCTGTTTTGAGCTAAAAAAAGTATCAGCAATGCCGCACTTTTATGATGGACAGATGCACTTTTATGATGGATAGATGCACTTTTATGATGGATTGATGCACTTTTATGATGGACGGATGCACTTTTATGATGGACAGATGCACTTTTATTATGGATAGATGCACTTTTATGATGGATAGATGACCTTTTATGATGGATAGATGCACTTTTATGATGGATAGATGACCTTTTATGATGGATTTTATGATGGATAGATGACCTTTTATGATGGATAGATGACCTTTTATGATGGATAGATGACCTTTTATGATGGATTTTATGATGGATAGATGACCTTTTATGATGGATAGATGCACTTTTATGATGGATAGATGCACTTTTATGATGGATAGATGCACTTTTATGATGGATAGATGACCTTTTATGATGGATTTTATGATGGATAGATGACCTTTTATGATGGATAGATGCACTTTTATGATGGATAGATGACCTTTTATGATGGACAGATGACCTTTTATGATGGACAGATGCACTTTTATGATGGATAGATGCACTTTTATTATGGACAGATGCACTTTTATGATGGACAGATGCACTTTTATGATGGATAGATGACCTTTTATGATGGATAGATGCACTTTTATGATGGATATATGCACTTTTATGATGGATAGATGCACTTTTATGATGGATAGATGAACTTTTATGATGGATAGATGCACTTTTATGATGGATAGATGCACTTTTATGATGGATAGATGAACTTTTATGATGGATAGATGCACTTTTATGATGGACAGATGCACTTTTATGATGGACAGATGCACTTTTATGATGGATAGATGCACTTTTTTGATGGACAGATGCACTTTTATGATGGATAGATGCACTTTTATGATGGACAGATGCACTTTAATGATGGATTGATGCACTTTTATGATGGACGGATGCACTTTTATGATGGACAGATGCACTTTTATTATGGACAGATGCACTTTTATGGTGGACAGATGCACTTTTATGATGGATAGATGACCTTTTATGATGGATAGATGACCTTTTATGATGGATAGATGCACTTTTATGATGGATAGATGAACTTTTATGATGGATAGATGCACTTTTATGATGGACAGATGCACTTTTATGATGGATAGATGCACTTTTATGGACTTTATCAAAACAGAAATGGCCATTCACTGCCATTATAAAGCTTGGAAGAGCCAGGACATTTTTTTAATATAACTCTGATTGTGTTCGTCTGAGGGAGAGTAAATCATGGGCTAATTTACATTTTTGGGTGAACTACTCCTTTAAAGGTTCCATCGAGAGCCGTTTCTTCTAAGAGTGTCACTGGACCCTGGATTGTGGCTCATCACAGCATTGGATGGCCAGCGGAAGCGAAGGCATCGTTGGAAACCGTTGCTGTTGGCGCTCAGGAATCTGACGGCTCTCGCCTCCAACGACACACCACTTGGGATGAGGTCTCATCCTGAGTGAGTTGTCGCACACTTCTCGGTTTTTGACACCTCCTTATCTCAGCTGTGTGGAAGAGAACGTGTTTGTGGCTCGCATGGCATGCGGCCGTCAGCGGCGAGAGAACATTCGCGCTCGGAGGAGGAACGTTTGGGTTACAATCAATGTTATTTGATTGTGTGCAGCTGAAGTTAAGCAGATATAAAATGATCACTCTTAAAAATAAGGCTTATTACTCGGCATCAATGGTTCATTTAACAGCCATGGAACCTTTTCATTGGAAAAAACGTTCTTTAAACTAAGAAAAAAAAGGTTGTTTTAAAGAACTGATCACTGAAAGGTGGTTTGAAGAACCATTTTTGTTCCAAAATGACATCACTGTGAAAAAAACCCCAGTTTTGGAAGCTTTATTTTTTTAAGTTTGAATATGCAAATGATGCATTATCTAATTAAATATGCTTTCATTTGCATTCTTTTCTAGAACATTGGATAAAGCCATGTTGTAAATTGTGTTCAATTGTGTATTTTTTTTTTTTTAGTTTTGTAAGAGTTATTATTATTAATTAAATGTGCTTTCATTTGCATACATTTCCAGAACGTTGAACAAATCTTGTAAAATTTTGTCAAAATTGTTTCGTTTTGTAAGAGATATTTTTATTTATTGTTAATTAAATATGCTTTCATTTGCATACATTTCCAGAACTTTGAACAAATTTTGTTAAATTTTGTCAAAATTGTTAATAAATAGTGAACAAAATAGTTTTGTTCACATATTAGGAGTTTGCATTGGAATTGAAACCTACAGACGCAAATAAATAAAGTTCAATGAAATAAACACTTAAAAGTGTATTTTGGATGCTTTCTTCAACTAGTCTGAAATAACACGTTATGAAAAGCTAAACAGTCCAAAATCTCAAAATTGAACAGTGCATGAACAAAATAAATATGTTTTTGCTTGTAGAGTCTCGCAGATGATCAAGCAGCAGGTTTAGTTGGTAACACTTTACAGTAAGGTTCATTAGTTAATTACCTTAGTTAACATGAACTAAGAATGAACAATACTTCTTCAGCATTTATTAATCTTAGTTACTATTAATTTCAACATTTACTAATACATTACATTAGTTAATGCACTGTGAACTAACATGAACAGACAATGAACAGCTGTATTATTATTAACTAACATTAACAAAGATTAATAAATACTGTAACTAATATATTGCTCATTAACCAATGTTAACTAATGAACCTTATTGTAAAGTGTTAGCTTTTAGTTTGAACTTCTCTCATTATAAGTGACAAATGATAAGCAGTGTGTTGTATATTACAAGTAGGATGTGCAATAGAAAACGGAGTAATTTACAACAAGTAAATATACATGAGGCCTAAATAAAATGCAGTTAGCTTCTGGACGTTTTATACACTAAACAGTCGTTTTCAGACTATCTGCATCCGCATTCCTTGACCACCATTCCTTCGTATTTATTATTTAACACCACAACGCCGTTATCGTTCAAGTAAAGGAGGGAAATGGGCTTTAACTCGGTCGGCACACAGCAAGCTTTCTGGGCCTTCTGAGGACTCTTCAGATTGAGCAGGGCTTGGATGATGGCGTGTTTGGTGGGCGTCACTTCGGGAGCGAGAGGATAGTTGCACACGCCACGACACGTGTACGCCTGATAACCAGCCGGCGCCAAGACGAAGTTGTCCCAGCCGATATCCTTAAATTCCACTCGCATCTCGGCTATTCTGCAGTCTTCCGCTGCAGCGCTGCGCCGGACTCTCGAGACGTCATTGATTGAGCGCACCTGCTCCTCATTGCTCCTCAGTTCGTTGCCCTCTTCCTTCATACGATAGCTTTGGTCATCCGAGAAGACGATTAGCAACGGCTCATGTTGTCCATCAGGATTCTTGTCAATGTCAAGGTCTTCCTTCGTATTCCTAAATGCGTTTTCAATGTGAACCTCTAGCCTAGGGGTCACGATATTGAGCTTTCGCCAATGCTGAACAGCGTTCGTCATGTCAAAGACTTCCCATCCGCTCTCCTCACGGTGAACGTGCTTCGACGCCAGCGGATCTCGCTCACCTGTCCCGTAGCGTCCGGCCCGATGCGTGTCAAATACGCTCACCTGCCACCCGGAGCCGATGCGCTGGACTGAGTCTCTCTGGAGGAGTGTGTGCAGGCGCAGCTCGGCGCTGACCACGCGCTCGTGTTGCGGCACTGAGAGGTTGAACAGGAGGCGGTGTGTTCGCAGGCTCTTGCTCAAGGTGTGGTCTGTGAAAAAGACATGGTTTAATTGAGATTATTTTTTTAATTTTTTTAAACAACAACACCTTTTGTCTGATGTCAATCTGGATAAGGAACAAACAGACACCAGGATATAAAGAAACATTTAGATTTTTTATGTAACGAATTGTTAAATATAATAATAATAAGTGTGATTAAACTAACCATAGGTTTTAATTGTAAAAAGAATAATACTAATTATGACAATAATAATGTTATATATAAATAATATAAAATTATTTAAAAATTTTTTTTAAATAATAATGATTCATGTCATTATTAAAATATTATGATACTAATAATATACATTATTATTATAATACAAACACCAGGAGAAAAACAAGAAACATTAAAATTTTTAATTTAAAGAATGGTTAAATAATAATAATAATAAGTGTAAATAAAATAATCATTGGTGTTAATTATAAAAAAAAGAATATATAATATTATATATAAATAATAATTAACATAGTTTATTTTAAATAATAATATTTAATAATATAAATTATTATAATAATACAAACACCAGGAGAAAAACAAGAAACATTTAATTTTTTTATTTAAAGAATGGTTAAATAATAATAATAATAATTCATATTATTACTAAAATATTATAATACTAACTATATATATTACTATAATAATACAAACACCAGGAGAAAAACAAGAAGGTTAAATAATAATAATAATAATAAGTATTATTAAAATGATAATGATAATATTTATAAAAAACATTTTAAGATTTTTATTTTAAATAATATGAATTCATATATTTATTAAAATATTATAATTCAAATCATATACATTTTAATAATAACCATAAAAAAATATTTACAAATATTAATAATCATATATATTAAACAATATAAGACTAATAATATAAAACAATATTAAAATAATGATCACATCATTTTTAAATTAAAGAATGTTTAAATAATTATAATATAATGATAATTATCATTTCAAATAATAAATTGCGAAAGTCATTTCAGAATTAAATATATTTTTTTAAATATTATAATTATTTCTGAAATATTGCACAAGAACAAAAGCATGAAAAAAGGATGGGGGGGGGAATGCACAATACTCAGAAATACTCAATAATAAATAAATCACAATTGATGAACTTAGCAACATTGACAGTTAAACTGAACTGATCTGAATAATGACACTTGTCTTCTGAACAGCTGCTCATTTTGTTTCATAATTGATCAATTTTGTTATTTTATTGTTTATTAAAGCAAAGCTTCTTCTGTATTTATTGATTAATTTAGTTACTTTGTTTATTAATATGAAGATTCTGTATTTTTGATGAATTGTTACTTTATTGTTTAGTCATATGAAGCTTTTATTTATTGTTCGATTTTGTAATTTTATTGTTTATTAATGAAGCTTCTGTATTTATAGATGAATTTTGTTATTTTATTGTTTATTAATGTGAAGCTTCTGTATTTATTGATGAATTGTGTTACTTTATTGTTTATTAATATGAAGCTTCTGTATTTATTGATTAATTTTGTAATTTTATTGTTTATTAATATGAAGCTTCTGTATTTATTGATTAATTTTGTAATTTTATTGTTTAATAATGTGAAGCTTCTGTATTTAATTATGAATTTTATTGTTTATTATGAAGCTTCTGTATTTGTTGATGAATTTTGTTATTTTATTGTTTATTAATGTGAAGCTTCTGTATTTATTGTTCAATTTTGTTGTTTTATTGTTTATTAATGTGAAGCTTCTGTATTTATTGTTCAATTTTGTAATTTTATTGTTTATTAATGTGAAGCTTCTTCTGAATTTATTGATGAATTTTGTTACTTTAATGTTTGTTAATATGAAGCTTCTGTATTTATTGATGAATTTTGTTATTTTATTGTTTATTAATGGTAAGCTTCTGTATTTATTGAAGAATTTTGTTATTTTATTAATGGTAATTTTGTTATTTTATTGTTTATTAATGTGAAGCTTCTGTATTTACTGATGAATTTAGTAATTTTACTGTTTATTAATGTGAAGCTTCTACATAAATACAGTTAAAAACAAACAAACTAGGAAGATTCCTTTGCTTGTCGTAACTAACGTTTGTTTATGAGCCCGAACCGGGATTAGCTGAAGGTAAACGTGCATCACCTTCGTTCCTGAAGCTCCTCACGATGTTAGCGGGCGGCGTGGCGCTCCCGTCGTTGGCGAACCGGTTGTACAGTTCCAGCATGTACTCGGGAGGTTTGGTGCGGCTGGAGCGCGGCTTCAATCCGGGCCCCGGATCCGTCAGGTTCAGCATGTGGAGGAACTGCCCCAGAACCTCCTGCATGTCCACACGCTCCTCCAGACGAGGGATCGGGCCGCAGCGACCCCACGACCCCAGCAGAACACAGAGGCCCAGCACTCCGGGGAACACAGACAGAGCCATGAGCACGGGTGCGAGTTGTTAGGATGATGTGGTGTGAGGTCTCGGACACCTGGTGTTTGCGCCGGTCCGGTCTCTCCCTCGGCCCCTGACAGGTTGATGTGCCGTGAGAAGAGAAACAGCCTCGTCCTTGTGGATCTTGTGATCGGGGATAGAGGGCAGGACTGCGCTGTCGACCCGCTTGTGCTGACAAGTTTGGATATGTTGCCACTTGGCCTTTTCTGAGGGCCACTGGGTTCCTCACACTTTCTGTATCTTTTTCCATGCATGCCTTTCTCAGCTCCAACGTATATACGCTCTGACTACATGCAATTCATATTTACATTGAGTCTTATCCACACTCTTCAAAATAAAGGTTTGACAAAGAGGGTTTTTCACAGCGATTCCACATAAGAGCCATTTCTTAAAAGTCCCCCTGTAGTCAATCATTCCATCCCTTAAAACTCATCTTTGACACCAAAATGACGTTTTTTACTTGAAAAATATTCCTCATGCCTTAAAATATCTTGAATGTAACTCGACACCCTCGCCTCATTTAGTATGCGTGGTTCTATGAATATGCAAATGAGCCCCGCCTCCACTCACTCACTCAGAGATCCACTGGTTGACGATCACACGTTGATCTGATTGGTTACAAGGTAGTGTGTGACGTCAGAAACACCAGCGATTTCAAACCGTGTTTTTGAGACTGTCTTTGGTTCACAGCAGTTTTAAGCAGAAAATACTCGGCAATGCTGTCGACTTATGAATTTATGGAAGCGTGTTTCCGCCACAGAATAACATTTTAAAAGATAATTGCGACCTTTTTATCTCACAATTGCGATATATATGAAGTCAAATTCTGAGAAAAAAAGTCAGTCTTTCTTTTCTTTGAATTGGACTTTATATTACATAATTGTGAATATATATATCATGCAATTGACCCTTCGCAGGGAGCTTGATTGACAGGTGATCTGACCAATCATACTTCACCATCCGGACAAAGCAATCAGGAGAGTTAGTAGATTACCGTTGGAGGATTTGAGCTTGAGAAGCGGAGTGTACTGACGTCTCTCCGCGGTTAAAACTACATTCCTTCTGATGTTCATTCATGTTTATTTGATGCTATAAATGAACTAGAAGAAGAGATGATCGGTTCACGAGCGGCTTTAACTCTACAGCGATCTGACACACACATTAAAGAGACACAAAACGCTATTTATTGTTTACATTTCTTTTAAAAATGACCAAATTTGAAAGGTGAGACTTTGTTTAATATCAAAAGTAACCGAAAAGTAAGCTGGGGCCGGTTTCACAAAGATAGACTTTGACTATGGCTTAGATATAGTAGATAGTCAGACTTCAGATAGACATCTAAATCAGACCGTTGCACAAAGCACTTAAGACTTTGACTATCTTAAGTAGGACTACACTGCAATGCATTCTGGGTAAACTAAGACACTTTTCAAAACAAAAAACATGGCGGATCGAGTAAGCGCATTCAGCCGCTCAGAGCAGTTTATCCCAGCAGAAAATATGTGTTTGTTGGAGGAGTATAACAGTTACAAGGACATTTTACTTGGGAAGTTTAGCGGAGAATGTAGTAACAAGAAGAAATGTTTGGAAAAAGATTGCTATGACAGTTAACAGCGTTAATCCGACCGTTGAGCGTTAAAGACGTACAGAAAAGATACAAAAACGAAACCGACGATGAAGTCGTCATTATTATATATCTCCAGTAGGTTACTGCGGTCCCTAAAACCCGTTCCCTTCTCAGCGCTCTCCACGTCTCTGCAAACCACAAATTATGAGCCATTTTTAGGGCTGGGTACCGAGTCTCGATACTTTTTAGGTACCGACCGAATTGCCTCGATACTATCGAGTATCGAAAAATGACATGTTGTTCGGTTCCAGATTTCGATACCTAAGGAGTTAACTCGTCAACGTCAGTGCTCAAACAAATACATATGAAATGCACAATGACACACATAAAGTCGCTCACGCACATACACGCAAACTCTATTCACACGAAACGCGCGGAACTCTCCGCGCACACTCATATGAGACGCGCGCGCGCGCACGCACAAACTCTCGACACGCATACTTATGAGACGCGAGCACACACACACACACACACAAACTCTCCGTGCACATATTCATATGAGACGCGAGCAGACACACATAATACCTTAAAGATGTGGAAAAGTCGATCAAAAGTGTGGCTACATTTCTACAGGCTCGATGCCAAATTGCCAACAGCGCGCGATGCAGTATTTGCGGTAAAATAATTGCTGCAAAGACCGGTACCCACGACAAACACGATGAAGACCTTGACAGTGCACGAGGTAAACATAAGAGCAGAAAGTTGCTCCGTCTTCGACTGGTAAATAAAGAGATACCTTGTTGATCACTCGGACAGTGTTTATATTGCAATAAATAATAACCTACTGAATGTACACTGCCGTTCAAAAATGTGTTGGTTAGTCAGAATTTTTTTCAGTAAGGATGCATTAAAGTTATCAAAGGTGACATTAAAACATGTGTAATGTTACAAAATATTTCGTTTTTAAATAATGCTTTTCTTTTGAATTTTTTATTCATCAAAGAATCATGAAAAAAATTATCATAGTTTTCAAAATATTAAGCAGCAAACTGTTTTCATATTTCTGAAGGGTCATGTGACACTGAAGTAATGATTTTGAACATTCAGCTTTGACATCACAGGAATAAATTACATTTTGAAATATATTATATACGATTTTAAATTGTAATACTATTTCACAATATTACTAAAGTTTTACTGTATTTTTTTATTTAAAATTCAGCTTTGGTGAGCATGAGCGCTTTATAAAACATTTTTTGTTCCTTTGTGCACTGGCTAAGGAGCATGAGTCAAACTGAAAAAATAAAACTAAATAAAAAATAAAAGTTTTTCTGAGGTAATATGTTATGTAATCTTGTTAAAATGGATTTCATAAAATTGGTATCGAAAAAAGTATCGTTAGGAACCGGTATCGAAACTGAGGTATCGAAATTGGCACCGGATCGAAAGATTTTGAACGATGCCCAGCCCTAGCCATTTTCCCTTTTCTTTCGGCCGTTTGTGATGTAACTGATTGTTACTGCTGGTTGCCAAGGTAACAGAGTCTTAGACCGAAGTTAGCCTGGGGGGAAGGTGTCTCATTTTTTTGGTCTAAATTAAGTCAGTCTTTATTTTTGTGAAACAGTCTAACTTGCATTCGACTAGTCTATGAGCAAATTTTAGACTTGTCTAACACTATAGACCGGTCTAAAATAGCTTTGTGAAACCGGCCCCTGGTCTGTGTCTGTCAGTGTGTTCAGTGTCTCTCTGCTCCGCGATGTGTTTTTCACTGCGTGACAACACGGTGTGTGTGAGAGTGGCGTAGCTTGTCGGACATAGCGACAGTAACTAAGGGGGCGGGTCTTTGCGAACGGTCAATTGTGACTTTATAACACGCAATTGTGACTTTATATTGTGCAATTGTGACTTTATAACACGCAATTGTGACTTTATAACACGCAATTGTGACTATATTGTGCAATTGTGACTTTATATCACGCAATTGTGACTTTATAACACGCAATTGTGACTTTATATTGTGCAATTGACCGTTCGCAAAACCCCGCCCTCGAACGGTTCTCGTCCAATCCTAGCTCAGCAACTGTAACTAGGAGAAGGACCTCCGTCAAACATTCCGATTTCAGCAAGATAGTGAAACGATGCGCCTATGGCAGTGAGGTCTGCACGGGCTTAAAACTTGCTGTATTTTATGATTGCTTGCAACTATTATAAAAAAATAGGCTACATGTACAAACACCGTTTCACTGCGGCACTGCGGCACCTCATCAGTCAGCAAACAAGAGGAAAAGCACGGACTTACTAATTACGAAACGTTGATGTGGTTGAACAGGTAACTTACACAGTCACAAATTCCTCTGGAGCTCAAACATCAAACTTCAAAACAAAGTTCGCGCAGTTGCACAACTATTTACACAAATATATCCTTCTCAGTCAGTCGGCTACGAGTTATGAATGAAGAGAACCGCATCGAGAGTTGATGGTTTCAGCGCGTCCTCTGATCGCAGTGTTGTGACTGAAATAGCGCGCGCGGGAGCACATGCGCAAAACAGTTTTGTAAAATGATATATGATCAAATAAAAATTATTGATATATAATTTTACAAAACTGTTTTGTGCATGTGCTCCCGTGCGCTATTCTGTCTATATTTCTGTCGTGCCCTGGAGGATATGTCTGCTGCATTACTCCAAAACCAATCACTTAATGTGTGGAGCTCAACCCAGCCATGGCTATGGTTCTCAATTGTTTGACGGGCGTAGTAACAATAACTAAGGGGCGTGGCTTTTGCGAACGGTCAATTCTGAGATAAAAAGTCAGAATTGTGAGAATAAATCGCAATTACCTTTTTAATTTTTTATTCTGTGGCGGAAACAATCTTCCATATGAATTTGCACATGTTTGTCTTAAAGCAGATTAAAAACACCACAAAGAAACAATATAAACAACATTAAAAGCTGTATTTTCACATTTTAAACTTTAAGACTTTAAAACTATTGTTTTAGCATTAAAAACATTTTAGTAATCTGAAGAACCTTTTTCCACTATTTGGTGCATTTTTGAAAGGTGGATGTTAAAGGTTCATTATGGAAACCATCGATGCAAATAAACCTTTTTTCCTGTTTGTAAGAGTCAACAGATGACAAACATTCAAGAAAAGTGATTCCTGTACAAAAAAATACAAATAAGTGCTGTAAAACCAGATGCAAATACAATGTTCTTCCAAAAAAAAGGATGGAAAACTGGAAAACTCTGTAACATCACATCACAGCAAAACAAGACCGTCTGCTGATTTGACCGTGCAATCTGAATTTAATGTTATTATAAATATTCACAAACAAATGACTTATGAGGCAGTTCCTTTTAACAAAAGAATGCAAAATAATTCCGATTTTTTTGTTTTTTGTTTTCTTACAGTGAAGCTGCTTAGAAACATTCTGTATTGCATAAAGCGCTGTATATATACAGTATATAAATGACAAGCTACAAAAATACAGCAGTATAACAAAACAACCACTAGGCGTCAGTGTAAAGGCATGCAGTTGATTTGTAATGCAATGCAGGTTTACTGTAAGACTATAATTTTAATAGCATTATCAGTTTGATGAGATAATGTGCACTCAAGCATCACTTTGATAGAGAGATTTAAAGAGCACAATAAGGGCTAATTAAGGACTGGATTGCTGTGATTGGGAAATCATAACCAGCTCGCACTTTAGTGTGGTTTTCCTGACGCTTGATTTGAGCGCTTGATTACGCCTCCCTGCAGGCGGCTGACACCGGCATTTATTGTGTTTTCCTGTCGGTGTATACAGCGTCAGAGACACACGCATCGCATTCATCCACCACAGCCATGCAGTGATAAACATGGAGTGGTTTTAAAATAAGTTGCACAATGTACGGCACAATGGAGGAACGTTGATGCAAATGATCTCGACGGGAAGGGTTTAATCGCAGGATTGACTGAGATGCACAGATGAGATTACAGTCGTTTGCCAGTCTCCAGCTGTGCTGTTCAGCCAGACGAGAGATTCAACAGCACACCGCCAACACTAGAGACAACAGCTGAAGGACAGGACGGCTCACTCGTACATGTAGAGAGAACATTTTAGGCTTTCCCATTACGAGATCACTTTATGATTTTCTTTTAACCCCTTATATTGGCATCAGCCATTACATATTTAAAACATATCTAAACCTAAACTAATCTTGACAAACTATATATCATTTGAAAGCGTACGATCTCTAGTTTACATATTTGGTGACTGATTTTCTAAATAAATTACAGAGGAGCCGTAATTTATCAATTTGCAACAAGAATATGTTCACACTCCTGAGGCGTGTTCAGACCTTTGTTTTGAAATAGTGATGAACATGAAAAATCATGAAAGAATGGTAGAAACCTCAGTTTGTTTTCATGCCAAGAGTTCAAAAGATAGCATCCGTTCAATTCTTTTAGAAAAAAAGGTCTGACAATGTTTTAAATATAAAGAAAATCAGCATTAGTGATGTGTCAGCGAGCTATAATGCACATACGTGATCTTTCTGTTTCTTAGAGGTTGAATTAATTTCAGAATCTGCCAAACTTCCAGCACTACTTCTGAATAGGATGACTACTTCATAAATTGTATGAAAATTGTAAAAATAATGGTTCAGACTCAAACCACATATGGAGATGGAGGCGCCCTTATATGGGCAGTAATGTCCACTAGTGGAGAAGTGTGGTACTGCGCCCAAACTACATCTCACTGAACGCTTATTTCAAGAGATATCAACCTAACATTTGAAACACAACTTGTTAAAATTTTTGGCTTTTATTTATTTTTCCATTTTTAGAGTCCACCAGGTTTTGAAAATATATATTTTATATAAAATATGAATAATACAAATTTTAACATTGTACATTTTCATAAACTCAAACTTATAGAGTTTCATCCTTCCCTCAGGTCATTTTGAACCCATTTTGATTTTTTAAAAAAACTATAATAATTACTGTTCATCGGAGGGTCAGGACTTTTGTCACACTTGAACCACGAATACATTTAAAAAAAAACAATAATTGTGGGAGTTGACCTAAAAATACTCAAAATGAAAACTAAAAATGCTAAAACTTTACCAATAAATTATTTTATAATGTCTACATTTGTATCTGAATGCACACTGAAGTTAACTTACTTTAGGACCCAGCGGAACAGCTCATTTGCTCCATATAGAGCTATAAGCCCATCTAGAGTCATGAAATATCATGTTATATAATTTTTTTCCACAAGAGGTCGACAAAGACACACAATGTAAGATATTTAGAGCTGAATTAAAAGGGTTATGCATGAGTTATTTTGAATTTAAAGTTGAAAGAATGTGAGGAATGTGCCTAAATTACAATTTATTTATTATTTATTTAATGTATAATGTCTTTATTTTATGTTTTTAATCTGCTTTAACACAAACCATGTGTAAGTTCATAAGTCGACAGCATTGCTGAGTATTTTCTGCTTAAAACTGCAGTGAACCAAAGACAGTCTCAAAAACACGGTTTGAAATCGCTGGTGTTTCTGACGTCACACACTACCTTGTAACCAATCAGATCAACGTGTGATCGTCAGCCAGTGGATCTCTGAGTGAGTGAGTGGAGGCGGGGCTCATTTGCATATTCATAGAACTGCGTATACTAAATGAGGCAAGAGTGTGTCGAGTTACATTCAAGATATTTTAAGACATGAAGACATTTTGTTTTCAAGGAAAAAACTTTTAAATATGTAATTTGGGTGATCAAAGATGAGTTTTATGGGATAAAATGATTGACTACAGGGGGACTTTACCTATTTGCATCTCTTTGTTTAATTCAGTTTAGTTCAGCATAAATCTGTTAATTGTGAAAACAATTACATTTATTTTAGTTTAAAAGTATGAACATGAAATATGGCTAGCTGTGGAACAAGCAATATTCAATTAGTTAAAATGTATGAGAATGAAACATTGCATTTATATATATATATATATGTGCTATAATAGCTATTGTGTAAAACACATTCAGTTTATTACAGAAATCTGACCGGTTTCATTCATATATGACTGACAAATATGCATAGCATTAAGTTTATTAGTTAGTTTATGATAAAACTGTAATTTTATATGCAAATCAAATACATAAATCTTCAATTTGGGCATTTTTGAGAGCAAGAGGAAGATTTTGAGAGTCTGACTTCTGACTCTCCTCTTACTGTCAAAAATCAAGCCCATAAACTGGTCAATCTGTCCATCACGACCCGAGCCGAGCGACGTGGCGTCATCCTTAGACTTTTTTTTACAATCATAAATCTTTTTTATGTGTGCAATCATATGATTGCAGCGGCATGAGTCCATCAGCCCACTGACCGTCACTGGCTCCGTGCGGTCGGCGCTGCAGCGATGGGCTATTAACCCCGTACAGCCCGACAGGAGGAATAATAATCCACCTTCACTGTAAAGTTTACTGAATATTAAAGAGTTTGCATATGTGTTTTATGTTGAGTATCATATTTGATCCATCTGGCTTATTTAGTTGAAAATAGTGAGAATATAAAGGGGGAAAAAACAGCTCAATTTTACTCAAACTGAGCAAAAATATCCTGCAGATGCTCATATTTAATAATGTAAATCAATGAGCTGTTTATAACAGTATAGCTGATACTCACATGTATATAATTATCATTCATCACTATTTCTGCCAATAATGTCTTAGAAAGATTATATTTAAATATCTTAGTTTTATGATCAAAGCTCTGTAGTTGTGTAAAATATATAATTCAACGCAACGCAATGATTATTGATAACCTTCCTCAAATTCCACTTTCAACCCTTTATGAAATTGTTTAGGATATGAAAAAAAAAAAGGTTTTTGTTAAGTTTATTAAAATGCTTCATAGTTCATACTTCAAGCGCGCTTTAGTACACACACACACACACACGCACACATGCACACACACACACGCACACACACACTTTATCTGAAATAGAAAGCTTTTGAATGTTCAACATTTTTGAGTCAGTAAGAATTGTTTTTGGAAAGAAAAACTAAAGAAACAATACATTTTCATTCAGCAAGCACATATTAAATTGATAGAAAGCGACAGTAAAGACATTTATAATGTTATAAAAGTTTTCCATTTCAAATAAATGCTGTTCTTTTGAACTTTTTATTCATCAAACAATCCTGTTTTTTTTTTTTTTTTACTGTTTTTAGCACTGATAATAATCATAAATGTTTGTTGAGCATCAAATCATCATATTATAGGCTACTGATTTCTGAAGGTTCATTTGACACTGAAGACTGGAGTGATATAAATGTCGCAATTAATTAAGTCGTAATTGCAAGAAAAGTCTTCATTGTCATCAGATTACGACTTCATTGCAACTTTTTCTGACTCTTTTTTCACAATTGCAAGTTTATTTCAATTTTAAGAAGTTACAATGCGTGAACATTTTCATAAAACGAGTCGACACCGGGAATGAAGAAAGTGATCAGCATGATTGATATTCAAAATGGTCAGCAAGCGCTGCTTTGGTTGACAACAGTCGGCTTTAGTCGCCGCTAGGTCCTTGCTAAGATCAAAGCAAACACACCATGTATATGTGACCCTATAGTTCTTATTCGATCTACGTCATGAATGTTCGCGGCGGCCATGTTGTTGACATAGAACCCACGGCAACTGTCAGTCTGTCAATTGAAAAGGGAGGCAGGGTCGGCATTATCGCTGTATCTTTTTTTTTTTTTTTTTTTAACAGCGCGATGGTGTGTTGTGTAATACACTGCTGTTCTAACAACAGCAAGAAGTTAGTTTTTATGCGATACCGACTGTCAGAAATCGTGAAGGGAAGGAGACAGAGGAGTGAGCCAGCGCAGGAGAGACTTGGCTTGATTTAATATTGGCTCATTTGGATAAATATTAGGTAGGCTACACAAGATAGGCATTCATTTTTCTCAAGAAAAAAACAACTCACCTAATGCTGTAAACATACAAAGAGAGATATGCGTTTTTTTTTTTATTATAATAACTTTATTACATATTATATTTTTACTTATATCATTAAAGTACACAGCAAAATACTCTATATCTCTCCAGCTGTTTTATTGACCCCTTTGTTTGTTTGATTGATTGGTCGATATTATGTATGAGGAATATACATTTCGGTAAGTTGTACTGTATCTTTCAACATTGTTCATTTGTGTTTATTTACTAGCTAACGTTAGAGATGATCAGTTCACGTGCCGCTAGGGATCTGTCGCGTCACATTTACAAGCGCCAAAGCGGTATTTATTTTTTGAATTTCGTAATAAAAGTGACAGAACCTGAGAGCTGAGATTTTTTAGATCATACGTAGCTGCTCTGTCTAGTCTGTTGGTCTCCGTGTCCTCTTTGCGTCACGATTTTTCTAGGCTATGCGTGAGAAAATGGATGTGTGGCGTGAGAGCGTGTGGAAAGTGTGCTTCACGGTGAATGCGTGAGAGTTGGCAGCTCTGAATAAATATCCGGATAAGTTACAGCTGGCAATAAGGACGAATCTTTACTTAAGGCTATTGGGTCTATTTGATATGGGTCCACGCCAATCTAGCTGATCTTCTCTTGATATAGACGAGATGAAGCCATTAGGCTACGGCTCCCCTCAACTAAAATCTGCGTGCGGCTACGGGCAGGACAGATGTCATGTCAACAATATGGCCGCGGTTAGCTACTTCCGGTGTTTGCGAATAAGGCCTATACTACAAAATCAGTCACATTGGTCAATTTTTTTCAATTGAGATGTATGCATCATCTGAAAGCTGAATAAATAATCTCTCCATTGATGTGTGCTGTGTTAGGATAGGACAATATTTGGTCGAGACACAACTATTGAAAATCTGGAATCTGAGGAGCAAAAAAATCAAAACATTGAGAAAATCTCCTTTAAAGTTGTGCATTTATGTTCACGATTGTGCTGCATTCACTCACAAAAATACATGTTTTATATATTTACGGTAGGACATTTACTAAATATCTTCATGGAACATGATCTTAATATCCTCATGATTTTTGGCATAATAGAAAAATGTCTAATTTTGACCCATACAGTGTACAGTTGGCTATTGCCACAGATATACCCGTGCGGCTCCAGACTGGTGTGTGGTCCAGGGTCACATGTGAGGATTATTCCTCAGGTAAACGTCTGATATATGAACTGTCAGTCTTGTAAGTAACACAACAGCAAGACAAACAACATCCAAAAATAAAAGCGCAACATGGTTTACTTCAGTGTACAAGAAAACAAATAAAACCATATGAAAATCTCACAATGTTCCACTCAGATTAATGCCATCATGATGAATGACTGACTTCATGTGCAGTTTTCTCTTGCACATGTCACAAATCAAAATTAAAGTGTATAAATCTTACTCCGCATTACATTTTCAGCTCAATTTGCTAAAGAAAATATGTGAAGTCAACATGAACCGGCTCATTTACTTCTGTAATGTGACATATTTGGAGTAGAAACTAACAGGATATACAATGACAACAACAACAAAAAAAGTAGGGCATTGATTTTAAATCAATCGTAATCTTCAATTACTCAGAATAACTTCCTCTTGCTGATGATGTGGGCGGGGCAACCTGTCACTCACATGACATCAGCCAATAGCAAACCACAACCATCCAATCAATTACTCACAGACACAATCAAGCCCCGCCCACATGTGTTTCTTGTTCCTGAAGCGCTTCTCTCGATATATACAGAACAATAGAGAAGAAAACACCAGCGCAACTTCCACTTTAATGCTGACTTTAATGAGTTGTGGTGTCTGTAAATATAATAAACGTTTAGCTAACTGTGATTTTGTATATGTACATTTCTGAAATACATAACTTACACAGTTTCCTCTGATCACACATCACTCTACATTATAATGTGGACTCAAGCTGCTTTGAAACGATGTGTATTGTGAAAAGCGCTATATAAATAAACGTGAATTGAATTGTAAATGACAGTAGAGTGGAGTGAGATGTAGTTTAAGCTAAACACTAAAAACACATCTGAGGCTCTGAGGACATTCGATTTTCATCTCCAGGTCCGTAAACAGAGTAATCCTTCATATTCCAGCATATTATTTTTGCAGGTCAAGAACACAAGCAGCTCGATCTCTCCTGGGAAATTATGACTCGGGAGTCATGAGGAAGGCACACAGCGCTGTAATTTACTGCAGGTGTGTGTAGTTTTCCTGTAATTTTCTCAGAAATTGGTTCCGTTGTCAATAGGTCTTTTGTTTTTCTATAGAGAAAGAGAACAATTAATTTCGCTCCTCAAATGTCAGCTCGCGCCCATTTCACCCGTAAAGCCAAACGATGAAAAGCCTCGGATGATAATCATAATTTAATGCAGAGACAATTGTTTGAACCGTCATTAAGGAAAGTCATTTTCCTGGGGATGTTGTCATCTCTTCTCTGAGGGGCTGTGTACACACGACACCGGTTTCAACTAAAAATGTAAAACAAGTATGCGTTTTGGCCGGTCATTTACACGAAAACGGCGTTTTGGGCGCTCAAACTTTTTTAAAAAGTGTTTCAAAGTGGACGTTTTTGAAAACAGTCTCTGTGTAAACAATAAAAAACACGAATCATGCACATGCGCATTACGAGTTCAGTCTATAGTGTTTCATCGCCATCTACTGGCCTGGCAGCAGAATACTGCGGTTTTAGTCGTTCTCGCGGATCCGTGTGAATGGGGATTGTTTTGATAATGGTGTCGTCTATACGCGGAAAAGCCGTTTCAAGCTTATCGCTGTCGTGTAAACGTGCCCTTATTAACACTTAATTTATCAAACACAGCACAAATAACGTGTTTTTTTACAAATACTTATTTCGAACAAATACTTTAAAAAATATTTGTATTCGGGAACAAGAAAAACTTTATATCAAAAAGCTGCGTTTCCTCATGAGACCGCAGTGCATGCCCGGATGAGTGAGAGAGTGACGGACACAGGCTGCTCCACAGCAACAGAGAGCGAAAAAACACTTAACTGCATCACTCATTTTGTTTAATAGATTTTTTGTACCTTAACTGGGTTCCTGAGGCAGTTTATAACTTTCGAGAAGCGGAGTTTGATCGGGAGATTATTCCATTACGCTGCATTATTGACGTCTGCAGTCGGTGCTCTCATGTTCGCTCTGTTTAGCTGTTTAGCGCGGTAATTTAGACAATAGGCTGTTTACAGAGTAACGTTAACGTTCGGTTAAAATGCTTGTGTAGTTGTGTCGAATTGTATGCACGTGTGGGAGTTATATGGTATGTTTAAGTTACTCTGTCTTTTGCAGACAGCTAAAGTGTAGGCTGTAGGCCTTCACAATGTTCACAATGGTATTTTATTAGTTGGATGAGGTAATGGCGGTTATGTTATTTTCTTTTCAATGACGTTCCTTGTTTCATTGCTGGATTTATGGAAAAAACATCAACCAATATTGCATATCCATAATTATTATAATGGATATAATTAAAGAATACTTACACTTTAACGTAAATTAGAAGTGTAACGCAATTTATTTATTTTTTACGCCTATTTTGAATTTTACTCAAATACAAATACTTTTCCCCCCTCAACAAATACAAATACAGATACAAATATCGGCTGCTTTGCACACCCCTAATATATATATAGCCTGCCAAGCCAGACTTACATCAAGATGTTTAGTCCTGGCAAACTCTCCATAGACGCGGCTTAATCCGAGGGGCGGGATAAACGGTTGTCTCTCAAAATCCCTCTGCACGCAATAGGATAGCGCTACAAACCAACCAGAGCAACGAAGAAGGTGACCTAGTCAGAGCGGCAAAGATCCGGTCCAGCAAAACTCCGAACAATCCTTCCTTTTTTAAGAATGACTTAAGTGCCGTTCTTTGCTCTTTTCTTAAAGAAAAACTTAACTCCAAGTCCTCCAGACTGAGTCGCGGCCTGACCCAATTGAGGTTTTTGCAGCTAGAAGGTCTATGGAGAGTTGCTAGACTGCCCTGGCTGCAGAATACATTTAGGGGGTGTGTCTAGATTTCTAGGCTAATATATATATATACACAACACCAGATTACGAACTGAAACACACACTCACATATATACCGTATTTTCCGGACTATAAGTCGCTCCGGAGTATAAGTCGCATCAGTCAAAAAATGCGCCATGAAGAGGAAAAAAAAAATATATAAGTCGCACTGGACTATAAGTCGCATTTATTTAGATATTTATTTCACAAAATCCAAGACCAAGAACAGACATTTAATCTGGAAAGGTTATTCAGCTCCACAACAGCACACAGAACAACAGGCTGAATAGGTGTCCGGTGTGTTAGCGTAACACATTAACAGTTATTCAGCTGCACAATAGCATAAAGAACGTATACCTGGGAGGCTGAATAGGCTAAACTAACATTAGCCAGCGAGTCCAACAAGTTACCGGTCAGCAAGTTCACCAAGCTCCGATCTCATCTCACAAACACTGAATCCATTGAGTTCTTCCTAGGTGTCGCTTCTGAACAACTCCGCTAACTAGAGCGCCCTCTCGCGGATGTAGACGGTCATGTTTTCTCTTGGTTCATCTCAGTCAGTCTGAATTAATTTTGATTTATAAGTCGCACCTGACTATAAGTCGCAGGACCAGCCAAACTATGAAAAAAAGTGTGATTTATAGTCCGGAAAATACGGTACATATTATGTAAAGGCATTTATAATGTTACAAAAGTTTCTATTTCAAACAAATGCTGTTCTTCTGAACTTTCTATTCATCAAAGAATCCTGAAAAGTTTTATGTATCGCAGTTTCTACAAAAATATGAACTGTTTTTAACACTAATAATAATCATAAATGTGTCTTGAGCATCAAATCATCATATTATACTGATTTCTGGAGGATCATGTGACACTGAAGACTGGAGTAATGATGCTGAAAAATCAGCTTTGATCACAGGAAAAAAATTACACTTTACTAGATATTCACATAGGAAACAGCGGTTGTACGTTGTAATAATATATTTTATTACTGTATTTTTGATCAAATAAATACAATCTTGAGCAGAAGCGACTTTCAAAAACAAATTTTTGAACAGTACTAATAATAATGTTTTTCCTAAGACAAACACCTGATATTTATCAATGTCTGATGCCAATACTGACATCTACAGTCTGACGGTTGCTAAACCGCTGATACATACATTTTTAATGAAAAATATAATTACACAAAATCACTTATTTTTACACAATATTTTACACTATTTCGTTCAAAAAACGGAGGATCTCTCTACATCAATCCGGATACATTTAAAAGAAGCGTTTCCATAATAAAACGCTCTCTGTCCACAATAGGGCTGTCAAATAATTTTTTTTTAATTTTAAAATATTCATTGAATTTTAAAAATTCGAATGCAAATTGTGTGTTCATGTATTTTATTACGCTGTGTTTTATTCACTATTGTAACATTATTTTCCTTGCATGCACATTAAGGAAATTATATTTTACTTAAGAACAATTGTTTCAAATGTTAATGCACTTTAAAAGGTAAATGTCATTTCATTTTAATAAATGATGCAGTGCTTGATTTGGTTTATATGCGCTCGCTTGCGCCCTCTTGTGGACACAGGAGACAATACAGCACTTTTTCCCCTCTAACATTAAAGGTATTGTGGAAGATTTTCCCGAATTTTAGAAAAGAACCGCCCTCTCCACTTTTTGAAAAAAAGGCACATGCGCAACACTCGACCTGCTCCCGAGAGGGAACGCCTATTAACTTTCTCGTCGTGCTCGCTCTGTTTTACAAGTTGCTGTCGGCATGGCTCATACAAGCCTACTTTCAAAAAGAAGATTTGCATTTTTTCCACTATGTCACACATTGGAATTATCAAAAATGAACACACAAGGTTTTACAACATTTCAGCGTGATACCTATTACCATTTGGTCATAAGGTTACTTTAGACAAATTGAGATGTTTACCGTGTCTGCGCGGTGCGTGACTTGTGCCAGGGCTAGCATCGCTAATCATAGCTTACATTAACTTTCACTAGCAGTAATTTTAAATGGATTTCTCCAAATAGCATGCCAAAACTTTACCTGTCGAGTAGAAACTTCACGACTGCGGCATCAGTGGGAAGCCCAACCTGTGCTTTTAGCGCACGCCAGCGTGTGAAATATTCTCCCAGAAACACTCTTGTTTCTTTCTTCAGAGGCCTTTCTCTTCTTGTCATACAATTCGTAGACACTTTTTCTCTTGCGACCCTCAGACATTTGAAAAAAACCCGGTGAGAACGGTGAGCTTCAATGAATGGCTGAAACCGTAGCTCACCACATATACACCTGAGAGTGCGCATGCGCAGAAAAGCGAAAACTACCTAGAGACGAGCACGTACGATGGCCTTACGTGAACATATCACCAGAATGATTGACAACTAGGAGGACCAATAGTCTTGATGATCCACCCCGGAAAAAGAAATTCTTTACATTTACATTTATTCATTTAGCAGACGCTTTTATCCAAAGCAACTTACAAATGGTAAACAATAGAAGCAATTAATAGAAGTATGTAAGTGCTATGACCCTTCACAGTACAATCCAACGCAAAAAAAAAAAAATTCTTCCAAAATCTTCCGCTATACCTTTAAGTATTGCCTTTAGAACTCAGATATAATTTGAATTTTTCTCATATTTAAGACAGAAATTCAGATGTAGCTTTTCAGCCATTTTGACAGCCCTAGTGAAGCTCACAGAGATTGTACCAAGAATACAATTTTTCTCACACTATTTTTTCAGTGTAGACCCAGATTAATGTAGACGTCCACTGTTTATATCCACTGTGTCCTGTCAATCATTTCATTTCATTTATTTATTTATATAGCACATTTATTGCAACAGCTGTTGCCCAAAGTGTTTCACAATCACTAAAAACACAGAGGAGTACAGACAGAGAAATTAAAAAAGAAAAAGAAACATAGTTAATCTGATGCATCTGCTGTATTTTCAAAGCTCCCAGGCATTATATATTTTACCTCCTGTTTTTCTCAATATCTTGGAAAGGATTTTTTTCTTTTCACAGACACAGCGCCACCTTCGGCTTTGTCGTCTCCTGAAGCGCTCCGATGCTCGAGCTCCAGGCGGACGCATCCGGTGAGATCGCTCTCGGCGAAGATCTGGTTTGTCCGTGTTCCCACACCGAGCGGTTTTCCGCTAGCACACGTATTCAACGGGCTACAACCATGACTTTCAACTCTGGGCTGTTTAATGCTAAATCGCCGTTTTCCTTCGGCTACGGAAACAAGTGTGCTTCTGACACGCGGCTTGAAAGCCTCTCTTAAAGTTCTCGTTGAAGTAGCCGTAGATAATGGGATTGGCGCTGGAATTGGAGAACGCTAGCCAATGAGAGATAGGGAAAACGTAGCTTGTTAGAAGCTCCAGATTGACCTCGTCTGGACGAGCGTAATCAGTCAGTAGCATTAGCGTCCACAGCGGAAGCCATGATAGCATGAACAGCAAGGCAACCACAATTAGCATCTTTATCACTCGAATCTTGCGTTGAGACGCGGGACATTTCACCTGTGAAGGAATATCGGGCTCGGCGCTGGAAAGGACGGTCGTGCCGTACAGTTTTGCCCCGATTCGGCCGTACATTAGCATGATTAGCACGAGGGGAATCACGTATATGTGTACGAACAGGACCGTCGTGTACACCTTCCTCATCTCGGGGTCGGGCCAGGTCTCGTAGCAGGAGTACAGCGGGTACGTGCGGTTGTGGTCGTCACTCTGAACCATGAAATGGTTTTTTTCTTGCTCGACAGTCAACATTAGCGCTGAGGGAAACATAATGGTGAGCGCGAGCACCCAGATCATCCCAATCGACACCTTCGCGACAGAAAGCGTGAGTTTGGGCTTGAACGGGTAAACGATGCAGCGAAACCTGAGATCCAGATGAGGAGAAAACACATATGCGGGTCATTAACCCAGATGTAATGTTTTCTAGAGCTCAAAATTATTTAAATAAACAAGCTGTCAATCAATAAAAAAAATTTATTAGATGAATCTATTCACCACTGCATTTCATGAGGCTAAATTTCAATCAGCTTTAAAGGGTTAGTTAACAGTGCAGCGTTTCTGGGTTGTACGTCAGAACGGAGGCTCACTATTGGCCAGCATCACACGCATCACACACATGACCAGCGTCGGCCAATAGTGAGCCTCCGTTCTGACGTACAACCCAGAAGCGCTGCGCTGTTACACTACGTGAACTCACTCACACAGAAGAACATCAAGAGTTGAATAAAGTCCTTATTTTTGTGTTTTTTTGCGCACAAAAAGTATTCTCGTCGCTTGATAAACTTAAGGTTGAGCCGTTGTAGTCACTCGGACTATTTTAAACATTGTCTTTACCAACTTTCTGGGCCGGCAAGTTTCAATTACAACAGAAGCCTATGGAGGAGTGAGACCGCGCTCAGATTTAATCACAAATATCTTCATTTGTGTCCCGAATATGAAGGAAAGTTTGACGGGGTTGAACAACATTATTTGCGCTTTATTGTATATTTGGATACCGTCGCCTTTTTGAACTTTTTTTTTTTTTGGTGTATTTAAATATTGTAACAGGTATTGCGTGGCTTAAGTTATTTTATAGTGTCATTTATATTGTAGTTATTGATTTGCCATAGACTTGTAAATGTATTTTCATGTTTGTATTTTAATGCTTCTTTAACATCTTGGCTAGGGGACTACAGATGAAAAATAGCCTTTTGGCTAATTCTGGCTTAGATAAAACCATTTTTGTTCATGTGTTTAATGAAATTGCACTGTCCCCTCTGAAATAAACCAATAAATAAATAAACATGGGGGAGAGTAATTACTAACCCTTTAAAGAATCCAGCTGAGCAGCAGATGTGAGCAATACCTGACACGATATCTGCTCTATTGTTTCCCTTCAATGGTTATTTTTATTTACACTTACCTGTCCACAGCGATAGCAACTAATGTGAAGACTGAAGCGCAGACTGACGTTCCTTGAACAAGGCCACTCAGTTTGCATACCGTGTTGCTGAAAGGCCAACCTGACGAAGACAGACACATAATAAGGTTATATCTAGATAGATCTACATTAATCCAGATACATTATAAGCATTTTCTAAAAGTTCCGACAATTTTTGTAAAAATAATTTTACTGCACATACATAAAAATAATAAAAGCTCCCTGAGACGATACAGAGAGACCAAATTGCTCATGCTATTCTTCTGGCACAACCATTTTATTAGAAAAATATCTCCCTACATAATAGTGCATTTTGGGGATGTGCGAGAGGATTAAAGAGCTCACATTCTGCCCTTTTACAAAGCCTTGCTGTAGTTTTCTGTCCCGACTAGAACAGGTTTTCCTGCTGGAATGTTGATTATTCTCCTCATATTCTCCATTGTTGCGGTTCCTCTCTTCCCAGTCTGTCAGTAACGCTCTGTTCACTTCCTGTCTCTATGAAGCCCCTCCTTCTGAAAAGCACACTGTGCTCTGATTGGTCGGCTGGAGCAGTGTGTTGTGATTGGTCGAGCGCTTCGAGTGTGTTTGGGAAAATGTCCCGCCCCTTACCATAACCGCCAGTTTAAACACACTACTAACTCACTCAACCAGGCCCCACCCCTTTATTCTGCGTATGAATTATTATAATGAGGAATATTGTGACGTGTTCGTCCCCGGAAGAAACTCAAGACTACAATGGAGGCGTTTCAGGAGTTCAGAAAACACTGACACTGATATAGAGACCGAGATCATTTAGGCCACGCCCACACCGGGGGGGAAACGATCCAACCGTCTTATTGACGCTGTATTGTGTGAAGCTGCCTCCTCGTCATTTCTGACTTATAACAAAAAACAAAACAATGTCTGAAAGCTGCTGTGTGACGAGGTGTACAGCAAACAAGCTAAAAACACAGAAATACGTTTTTATAAGCAGTCGACCCCAAAAAACGAGCGTTTCTCTTCCTAGCGTATGTCCCGCGCAGGTGCGGGGGTCCGCTTGTCGGCAAGCCTTTCTCCATGTTCTCCGGTCCAAGGCATCCTCGGGGGGGCATCGATGTATTTCATGTCTTCCTTGATTCGGTCCATCCACCTCTTTTTCAGTCTTCCATGTGGCCTTTTCCCCTCAGGGCTGAGCCGCAGTGCTCTTCTCGCCACTGACTCTTCGTCACTTCGGATCACATGGCCATACCATCGGAGGCGGGCTTCTCGCATCTTCTCCGTGATTGGTGCGTTTATAAAGGTGTCTTTAAATGCTCAAAAAACGAGCGTTTAAAGACACAAAAGTGGATACCGGCGATTGAGAACTAACTTCCACCCACTGGAGGCGACAGGATAGCTTAGCTTACAGAAATATAATACATAAAACTGACATTTGGATATTTGACTCACCAGTGACAATGTTTTTCTGCACACGTAGTGTATCTTTAGTGCACACGAGTGTCAGGATCACACAATTTAAACATTCGTTCCAGCCTATATCCACTTTTGTGTGTTTAAAACGCTCGTATTTTGGGGTCGACTGCTTATAAAAACGTATTTCTGTGTTTTTTAGCTTGTTTGCTGGACACCTCGTCACACAGCAGCTTTCAGACATTGTTTTTGTTTTTTGTTATAAGTCATAAATGACGAGGAGGCAGCTTCACACACTACAGAGTCAATGAGACGGCTGGATCACCCCCCGCTGTGGGCGTGGTCTTCAGATTATGACGCGTGTCGCTCGGTCTCTATAGAGAATAACTCCCAGTGGAGGGACTTTTATTATTATTACACATTATGCAAATATTGTTTACATTTCAGACACAATATTTTACAATCTCTACGTTAATCTCTCACCTGTGATGAGGTTGTCCACTAACGTGGTGGGAATGCAGAAGATCCCGATCAGTAGGTCGCTGACGGCCAGATTCAGGATGAAGATGTTAGTCACGGACCTCATGCGCCGGTTTCCTCAGGACTATCGCACAAACCAGACCGTTTCCCATCAGGCACAGCAGGAAGATGAAGAGATACGCCAGCGTGAACAGCGTCGCCGTCGGCAGGGAATGCTGGTAGTAAGGAGACAAGATGAAGCCCTCCGTTGTGCTGGAGTTGGTGCCGTTGGTCTGGTTCGGGCAGGAGACGAGATCTGAGATGATGCAGACGGAGCCGGCATCCCATAATCCCTCCATGGATGCACAGAAATCCTGGGAAAACAACACACATTAATATGGAACAAAACAAAACAAAATTCCTTTAGTTTTAGTACTGATGCTAGTGACATTCTGCTGAATGCTTTGGTAAATCATAATTTTGACAAATCAACATACTAGGTCATCGAAATGATGGCATAAAAAAAAATATGTCTACGATTTTGTCATAATTTTGACTTTAAGTTTTAATGTTTTGTATATTTTGACTTGTACGAGATCAAGAAACAGACATTTGAACTAGTGAAGACATAATTATTGATATCAAAAATAAAGGTTTTTACTAGTAAGAATTGTATTTCTGATACGTGAAATCGGAATTTTAAACTAGAAAGAAATCAATTCTTGATATCACCAATCGAATTTGAATAACAGCCTATGGTCACATTTAATTAGTGGAAATATAATTACGGATATCAAGAATTCGTATTTCTGTCATTGTAGATATCAAGAATTAACATGTACTAGTAGAAATCTAATTACTGACATCAAAAAATGCTATTACTAGTAAAAATCTAATTTCTGATATCAAAAAATTATGTTGAATATGGAAGAATATTGAATTGTTGATATCAATAATAGAATAAAAAAACAGCTTTGCCATAAGGACACACAGCTCTACTCTAGGCAATTATAAGGTTTTGAATCAAAAGTCCAATTATGTTTCTTTTATCTAACTTAGCTGGTTTCAAACAACTAATTCAAAACTGTCTAAGTTACATTAGAGCGATTTTTTGTAAATTCTGTCCTCCAAACTATATATGAAGCTTTTGGGCATCAGGTATAATCGTAAAATTAAGCTTACACCATGTAATGGATTCACAGCTTGTGTCCAAAATATGCTTTATTAAAATTGTATTGATTGTATTATTGGGGGAAGTTGTCACACACGTCTTTTTTCTTCATAATTTGTCATTGTACAATTTATCAACTGCAATTTATGTTGGCCAAAACAATGGTTTGATACTTTTCATATCCAATTTAGCCGTTTCATGATTTGCTGGAAAAAATATAACGTTATAACTTATATAATATGGGTTGTGTCCGTTCCGTTGTGACAACATGACCCAAAATCCCTCAACGAATGTAAATATATGTTGTTGTTGTTTTTTTTCCAGGGCAACAACCGTGGAAATAGCTTTTAGATATTATATTTTAATATATTTTATATACTCAATATATTTTAAGGTTTGTATCTAACGTTACAGATATTTAAAACGCACTCAGGAAATAACGTTATTCACTAGAGAGAGAGAAAAAAAATGTGACAACTTGCCCCCAAGCGCAAATCTCTCATATTTTAGTTCGGATAACAATATATTCATGTCTAGGACATGTTTATTATCTTTATATCAAAAACAATTTTCCACATTATTCAGCAGTGAAGATCGTTTAATCCCGCTCATGATGAGGGAAAAAAGCGCGAAGAAGCTGCAGTGATTCTGACTGAGAGAACTTCACCTCAGGTGCAAAAAACTGATCAAAGTAGCTAAAATATTTGATTAAAAAAATGTTTTAACGGTTAATGCGAGTCACAAAAAGTCTTACCTTTCAGTCCTTCAGCTCAACGGGTGAAATAAAGCCAGTATTGGAATAATATGAGAATAAAAAAGAGCTCGATTATAATGGCGTGTGTCTCTTCAACTCACACCTGTCCACGCGCTTCTGATGTCCGATTCACGAACCGGTACTTTTCAATGATTCGTGTGAACCGACTTACAAACCGTGTGTAAATACTTGACTATATAACTAAGGCATAACTTGTTTGGGAGAAATTAATAAAGAGCTAAATACAATTAAACTCTCAATTATGTTACTTGAAACAAAACAGAAAATCAGTCTTTAAGGGATAATTCTGAGTGATGACCTAACGAATCGAATCATTTAAATGAACCACCCAAACGAGTCGACTCCCTGAAATGATTCACTTTTTCACACATCACTCACAAGTCACGAAAATTTTCACATTTAGTGCTTCACATGCTGCAATTAATGTGGAGCAATGATTAGACCCGCTGATTAATAATTACCGCCACAGAAATGACTCGCAATAATTACGTTAAATAAAGCGTTTATCGTGAATGCTAAAAACCAATATAATTAGAGCGTATATTTAATTTTGTCGAGATATAATTGATTCGCATATTCATAATTAGGTCGACATACAGTAGAATTCCTCACAAGAGTTGCAATAATGTGTGGGAGGCTAATTCCTCTGTTTAATACATTAACTAAACACTGACATCTAAGAATAAATCACTTGACTATGCACACGTGTTCACATTAAAAAATACCACATAATGAAAGTTTTATATTATGAGGAAAATCAATGCATGTTGTAAGGTTAGTTTTATGCCCCATAGCACCTGTGCATCAGTGGGTGGGTGATTCTTCATCAACACCTGTGAAATATTACAACCTTTTTTTTTAATTTACCAGATTTAGAACATCTCATGATGTCTTATTTGTTTCTTTGAGAATATGCTAATTGAAAATATATTTGAGCATGCATGCCAGCTTGTGTTTCTTTATCCTTCTGTTGCTGTTTTAAATTCAACATACACTAGAGCTCATGAAGATCAAAAAGAATTGTACACAAGAAACTGTTTTCTTTCATCATTTCAACTGTGAAATCGACTGGTTATTTGTCTGCATCAAGCTGTTAAAAAATGCAAGAGTTTCATAATGCTTAACATTTTCTGAACTGCAGAAGCCTAATCTGTTGCATGCATGCCCGTGATATTGCTGTTGAATCTTCATGTTGTTTGGTTAATGCACATATTAAATATTAAACCCCTTTCTCCTTCTTATAAGCTTCGAGTTTTATATATAGCTTTATTCTTCTTATCTCTCACAAATGTTCATCTTCGATTTCCCAGCTGTGTTTGCTGACATTTCTATGCAGCGCCGCTCGGATCCCGAAGGGTTTAAAGACAGCAGGAAAGACTTTTGTGCACAGAGCTCAATTTTAACAGTCTATTAATCTCAGCGTGAGAGCGAGAAATATGAAATATGGGCGTTTTAAATCAACATTTGAGGCTCCTGTATTTTTCACCTCTTTCATGTTGTGTTTTATAATATCAGCTCTTGGTGTGTAACACTGAACTTTATAGACCTGCCCAAATAGTTTTATTATTGATCTGTTAAATCTGTTAAAATCTGTTACTGTTGTGTATATTCTTCCCTTTATTATTATCTTTTTTCCACCCGGTTTTTATATTGTGCAGTATGTGGTGGTCACATAATCTAGTGTAAATGTGAACTTTGCATGAACAAAAAGTTAGACATTAAGTTATGAAAATGTTACTTTTGAATGTTCTCTGAAAGTTCTGAAACAAGTAACATTTAATGACGTTGATTGAGAACATTGTGAGAACATTATTAAAGAGCACAGTCTAAAAAATTCTTGGGTTCTTTTTTCTACCCAAATCCTGGGTTGAACCTTTCGAGTATGGGGTTATTTTTTCAGTGTTCTGGTAGTTTTTGTGTTACCCAGGTTATGGGTCAGATGTAACAACCCAGTGTTTGGGTAGTTTTTGTGTAACCCAGATCCTGGGTCAGACGTAACAACCCAGTGTTTGGGTAGTTTTTGTGTAACCCAGATCCTGGGTCAGACGTAACAACCCAGTGTTTGGGTAGTTTTTGTGTAACCCAGATCCTGGGTCAGACGTAACAACCCAGTCTTTGGGTAGTTTTTGTGTAACCCAGATCCTGGGTCAGACGTAACAACCCAGTGTTTGGGTAGTTTTTTGTGTAACCCAGATCCTGGGTCAGACGTAACAACCCAGTGTTTGGGTATTTTTTGTGTAACCCAGATCATGGGTCAGACGTAACAACCCAGTGTTTGGGTAGTTTTTGTGTAACCCAGATCCTGGGTCAGACGTAACAACCCAGTGTTTGGGTAGTTTTTGTGTAACCCAGATCCTGGGTCAGACGTAACAACCCAGTGTTTGGGTAGTTTTTGTGTAACCCAGATCATGGGTCAGACGTAACAACCCAGTGTTTGGGTAGTTTTTGTGTAACCCAGATCATGGGTCAGGTTAGGGTTAGGGTTAGGGTTAGATCCTGGGTCAGATGTAACAACCCATTCTGATCCTGGGTCAGACGTAACAACCCAGTGTTTGGATAGTTTTGTGTTATCCAGCTCCTGAGTCAGATGTAACAACCCAGTGTTTGGGTAGTTTTTGTGTAACCCAGATCCTGGGTCAGACGTAACAACCCAGTGTTTGGGTAGTTTTTGTGTTATCCAGCTCCTGAGTCAGATGTAACAACCCAGTGTTTGGGTAGTTTTTGTGTAACCCAGATCCTGGGTCAGATGTAACAACCCAGTGTTTGGGTAGTTTTTGTGTTACCCAGATCCTGGGTCAGACGTAACAACCCAGGGGTTGAGTTATTTATAGCAGGCTTTTTGCGACCTCTTCAGGAGAGATCAGTGCAACTCCGTCTAATAGTGTCTCCGGTAAAATACAGGTTTGTGTACATTTTATTTTATCTATAAATACGTTATTGTTCTGTATATAGTTTAATTTTATGCAAAGCAATATACAGGAGCACGATTTGAGTCACCTAAACGAGTGTCGAGTCAGTCTTTTCACCCGATGCTTAGCATAAAATTTTGTTTTTGTTCAAAAAAGATACAGAATCTGTACACTGATTGTTAGTGGACAGGCTATGGAGTCAGTCGGCGGCGGCGCATACTTCGGCTATGAGTGAAACACAGGACGGCGGTCGGTTAGAAGTTCCCTGGCTTAAAAACTATATAAAATATGCTATACAGTAAAATATGAGAATTGTCATGCAAACCAGTGGTTGTGTAGATTTTTTTTTTTTAAGTTTAGAGGATTTAAGTTAATCCGTAAACATTAATTCAAGTATGAAGTAAAAAGAAAAGAATAAGCTATAGTAATAATGAATCCACCCAGTATGTTGGGTTAAATAAACAACCCAATTTTCTGGGTAAAATTAACCCAACATATGTTCTGTCCTATATTTACCCAGCCCTTGGGTTGTTTTGTGTTTTCATATAACTTTGAACAAACGTTCTGTGAATGTTTCTGGAAGGTTTGCTCATAACTTTGACAGAATGTTCCCGTTTAGCTGATAAAAACTATTCAATCTGATTTCAGACACACATTAATATTCCCAAGTCTTTCAGAAAGTTGCTGTTCACTTCAAAGCTCTCCAGCATAATTGATTTTAAAACACAGAAATAGTCGTCAGATTAACATTTTGTTCTTGGCACTGCAAGGTCAAGTTTTAATCAAGTAATTACTGCCTCCTGCGGAGACTTTCAAGAACATTTAAAGCTCCTGACATGACATTATAAACGCAGAGACATTTCATTTCCCATTCTAATCCCATATGTTCTATAATAAAGAAAATAAATCAAGTCTTGTCTTGCTTACAGTGGCCTGAAAACAAAAATGCATGCACATTAATAAGCTTGCTCTTAACTAACCAAACAAAACTAAATCTAATTGATTGGCACTATATCTGTATGTCCGTCTCAGGTGCAAAAAGTCCAAAAGCAAGAGATTGTTAGCTCATGCTGGATTTACTTTCATTAAATTGTTGCTTTTGCAAATAATGATCAGGATTTGCTTTAAGAACACGAGGCGTTTGAAGGTGTGGAGTCAAGTAGGTTTGAGAATATTGATCATACGGAGGTTTACTGAGGCTAAATTGGCAGTTTAATGAAGCTCAGAAAGTCTCATGCAACCATAAGAAAAGCCGCCCACATTCCCAGCGGATTCACCAGAACGAACAAACACCGGCCACTATATTTGTGAGATAAAGGCCTTCCGTTTCAAACCAAGCCTGATCTGTTTCACTGGCCCGTTCACACCAAGAGTGATCACTGTAATGATAGTTATGAGTTCTTAATCCTCTGGTGCTATTTGATTATTTTTGCCCGAAAAATGTAATGTTTTTTTTTTTTTTTTTTACTGTTTTACTTCATTGGAATGGTACAAAACTTGGTAAAGGTTTTGGCACTTGCTGTGTGAACACAACAAAATCATAGACATTATTCGGAAAGGTTAAATGGTCCTGAAAAACAGCCACACAATTTCTGTTCACGCTCAAAAATGAATAAATGAAATAAAAAGAGGATAAGTTTCCTCTAGTGGAAGCGTGTGGTACTGCAGCCGAGCCGAACACATCTCACTGAAAGCTCATTTACTGAGATATCAACTTCACATTTAGATTTATGACTTTGATTCTCTCACAGTTTCAGAGTAAAACGTGTTTTGGAAAATATATAATTTAAGTTATAGCATGAAAAATGCATAAAAATACAAAAAGTATTTTTGTGCATTTTTCTTAATAATAAACTTAAACTTCTATAAAAATACTTTTTTCACTTCAGCAATAATCTGCTAAGTATCGTCTAAAAAAAGAGACCCAACTTCAGTCTGTGATCCAAAGATTCGAGATTTACCAGTTTATTTTGAACATTTCATTTTCCGGTCTATGCTCAAAAAAGTGAATAAATGGATTATAACTACTGCATATATATAATTTAGTACCATAAAATACACAAAAAATACAAAATATTTAATAAAAAACATGATCAAACATATAGTAATATAGTACACTCGTGTAATTTACACTTGTTTTCGCTTGAATTCACCGGGTTGATTAGACAAAGTAAAACACTTAAATATCCCCAATAATGAAACTTCCCTGCAGAATAGACAAGCATGACTGTTGTGCTAACGATTAATTGTCATGCATATAATTGCGATTAATGATTTACTTCTGTTTTGTTCATGTCACTTACAGTGTAAGCCTAAAGTTATTTCTTTTTACTTGGAATCGTTCATAACATAATAATAAAAATTATAATAAATTAGGCTCATATAATTCATTTTAATGCTGTGAAAATTGTGTAATATAATATAATATAATATAATATAATATAATATAATATAATATAATATAATATAATATAATATAATATAATATAATATAATATAATATAATATAATGCTGATTAAATCCTTCACTTCGAATGAAGGCAGGCCTTTGACTTTTTTTTTTAACATATGTTCTTTCTTCTTTGGAAAATGTGATTGAAATTTAAAGTGCCTAATTATTGCAGTTATCTCAAAATATTGCAATTAAATCGAATAACCATGATCAGAAGATTAATCAATAATCACATAGTTTAATATATATAAAGTGTTTTCATTGAGATCATTACTTTGATGAGATGATGTGTGATATTTACTGTACGCTGGCGGTAGAGATGTAATGATGCTCATATTTATTGTTTGTTCTCTCTGCCATCATGTGGTCATTCATCACATTACATATTCATATTCATATTCATATTTATATTCATATTCATATTCATATTCACATTCACATTCACATTCACATTCACATTCATATTCACATTCATTCAATGGCAATAAAGCATCAGGTCACAGTCTGTCCAACATTCAGTTCCTGATGCTTCTCCTCTTCTGTTGAATAAACCTAAACACATAAACATCTGCATTATTATATTCTCACACTCATTACAACACATTTTACCCAATAGTGAAAAATAAATATACCAAAATGTATGTGAAATACATTTATTTTATGCTAAGAATACTACAAATACATATTTATTTGTATACATTACAATTGAACGTTTGGTATTCTAAACTGATATACTTAAAGTCTGCTAAATTTGAAGAGCTAATATTGAACTTAATGCACTTTAGTTATCCGGAAATATTGCTAAACTTGAAGTATATTTGATTCTGCTAAAGTGGAACTATTGCTAGAATACTTTAGATACACTTTAAATATAAATAGGCCTATAAACAGTCTGATATTATACAGAGATCATATCTTTACTGAGAGTGATATTAATGTTAGGCTTATCAAGAAATGTGCATTGTGCAATAAATAAGTGCTTCAAATAAAGTTTAATTATAATATTTATATCAGTAGGTCTCAAGCGATATGTCAATAAATATGTAAAAGGATGGTGGTATACTTATTAGTATGAAATAAATATATTTTAAATACATTTTGGTATACAGTAGGTTTTTATCACTATCCACACAAATTATGTAAGTCGAAATATTGGCATAACAAATCATACTTATGACATGCAAAGTCATAATTATGAGAATAAAAAGAATAAAAAGTTTTAGTATGTCATAATTATGACTTTTTTATGTCATGATTTCAACATTTCATGTTATTTTGAATTTTGTCAATTTCAACTTGTGTCATAATTATAACTTTTAAGTCATAACTATACATTTTTATTTTATAAAGTTTTAATTTCAAGTTTCCATGTCATAATTTTAACTTAATTTCGACTTGTCATAATTACCACTTTGAAGTCAATAGCAACTTTTTATGTCAATTATAAAGTTTAAGTCATAACTTTGGGCTTTTATGTCATAATTATGATTGTTATGTCACAAGTATATTTTTTTTGACATAATTATTAAGTTTAAGTAAAAGATTTGGCCTTTTTATGTCGTAATTTTGACTTTTCATGCCATAATTTCAACTTAAGTCATAATTTTGACTGTCATAATCGTTTAAATAATTTTCATAATTTAGACTTTTGATCTCATAATTGACTTTTTAATGTCCTAAATTAAAATTTTTATATCATCATTTTCACAATTTCAAATATTTATCTCAATCATAATCATGACTTTTTAAGTCATTTCAACTTTATGACTTAATTATAAAGTTTAAGTCATAATTTTGGCCTTTTATGTCATAATTATGATTGTTATGTCACAAGTATACATTTTTTTGACATAATTATTAAGTTTAAGTAAAAGATTTGGTCTTTTATGTCGTAATTTTGACTTTTCATGGCATAATTTTGACTATTATGTCATAAATATACATTTTAAGTCATAATTTAGACTTTTCATGTCATAATTGCAACTTAAGTCATAATTTTGACTGTCATAATCAATTTAAATATTTTTCATAATTTAGACTTTTGATCTCATAATTTACTTTTTTAATGTCCTAAATTAAACTTTTTACATCATAATTTTCACAATTTCAAATATTTATCTCATCATAATCATGACTTTTTAAGTAATTTCAACTTTATGTCTTAATTATAACTTTTTAGTCATAATCTCGATTTTTTATGTCACAATTACATCTTTTAAGTCATAATTTAATGTACCTCAGCCAGTGTCCGGCAGAGCCGCTCTCCACGTCTTCGGCTGATCTCTCGTCAGGACACTGATCCTCACAGCCAACCGAGAATCTCTGAAGCAGAGCGCTCTTCCACTTCACACAGGACTGTGGTCCGGGAGTGTGTGTGTGTGTGTCCTCGCAGTGTTTGAGCTCGTCTGTAAGGATCTTCAGCTGTGATGCTTCAGAGTCAGACTGTGGACTCGGGTTTGGTTCCTCCGTCTTCAGGGATGTTTGAGGAATCAGTTTCTCTCTGGTTTTGAAGGGCCAGTTTGACATCGGATGAATCTTGATCGTCAACATTTTTCTGTTCAGATGCAGAAGCTTCTTTGCTTAAATCAGAGTTATTATCCAGGAAGTCGACCTCAGTCTGAGAACAGCCGGAAGTCTTGGGCTCAGAGACCCGTGTGTGTTTCCTCGTGTGTGTGTCGGGTCTCGGGTTTATCGGGCTGGTTTCTGAGCTGCTGCTGCTGCCCGGGTTCCGGCGCCACGACCGGCGGCTCGTTCTCCTCTCCCGGCGCCCGGATCACTGGATCATCTCCCTCATCACCCTGAGACTCACTCCAGCCTGTGTGTGAGACAGCTGATCAGCTCATCTTAATCCATATTCAGTCAATTATGTCTTTCATAACCCAGACAGCAACATACCGGATCTGGGCCGGCACTGTGTTGCTGTCTGGGAAGTAACACTAAATTATTATTTTTTATTCCAAAGGGTGAATACATATCAGAAACTCAGAAGACATTGAAGATGAATTATAAAATGATATGATGTTTAGGCCACCTGAGTGTTAGACAATAAACAGTTAGATATTTACTATGTAGGCCCTCTTATTTATATTTATCCAGTTGTATGTACACATCTGTACATAAGTCTTCTGCTTATTGCATCTAGATGCTTAATACTCATTATTGTTCACTGTTATTGTTATTTTTAATCCTACTCTTGTTAATTGTATTTCTATTCTCTTGTGTATATATATATGTATGTATGTATGTAAGGACCCAGAGCTCCTGGAAACTTTTCAGATTCTTTTTGAGTTTGTGCACACTTGCCGAATAATAAATACATTCAAATAATATTGAAGACTGACCTTTGACCCAACAGGACCCTGCAGGCGACGACTGACCCTGAAATGAAATGGTTAATCATGCAGACTGACAGATCCATGAACACAGATATAGATTCTGATGAGGAAAAAAACTGTGACTCTAAAAGAAGTTTGACACTCTAATGTACAAATATGCAGAAACTCCACAGAGCCCCTGAAGCGACACGGTGACGGGAGGAAAATAACGAGACGGGAGGAAACATTATATTTCAATCCTTTAGCATAAGACGTCTGCAAATACAAAAGTTTCGCAAAGCGAACACAAATGATTTGTTTTGCAAGCAAATGGTTTTTGGGTGAACACAAAAGGTCTGCGAGCAAACGAAAATGTTTTTTGAGTGAATGCAAATGTTTTGTTTTGCAAGCGAACATGATGCAAATGTTTTGTTTTGCAAGCGAACATGATGCAAATGTTTTGTTTTGCAAGCGAACGTGATGCAAATGTTTTGTTTTGCAAGCGAACATGATGCAAATGTTTTGTTTTGCAAGCGAACGTGATGCAAATGTTTTGTTTTGCAAGCGAACATGATGCAAATGTTTTGTTTTGCAAGCGAATATGATGCAAATGTTTTGTTTTGCAAGCGAACATGATGCAAATGTTTTGTTTTGCAAGCGAACATGATGCAAATGTTTTGTTTTGCAAGCGAACGTGATGCAAATGTTTTGTTTTGCAAGCGAACATGATGCAAATGTTTTTTTTTGCAAGCGAACATGATGCAAATGTTTTGTTTTGCAAGCGAACGTGATGCAAATGTTTAGTTTTGCAAGCGAACGTGATGCAAATGTTTAGTTTTGCAAGCGAACGTGATGCATATGTTTTGTTTTGCAAGCGGACGTAAATGTTTTGTTTTGGAAGCGAACGTAAATGTTTTGTTTTGGAAGCTAACGTAAATGTTTGTTTTGCAAGCGAACATGATGCAAATGTTTTGTTTTGCAAGCGAACGTGATGCAAATGTTTTGTTTTGCAAGCGAACATGATGCAAATGATTTGTTTTGCAAGCGAACGTGATGCAAATGTTTTGTTTTGCAAGCGAACGTGATGCAAATGTTTAGTTTTTGCAAGCGAACGTGATGCATATGTTTTGTTTTGCAAGCGGACGTAAATGTTTTGTTTTGCAAGCGAACGTGATGCAAATTATTTGTTTTGCAAGCGAACGTAAATGTTTTGTTTTGGAAGCGAACGTAAATGTTTTGTTTTGCAAGCGAACATGATGCAAATGTTTAGTTTTGCAAGCGAACGTAAATGTTTTGTTTTGGAAGCGAACGTAAATGTTTTGTTTTGCAAGCGAACGTGATGCAAATGTTTAGTTTTGCAAGCGAACGTAAATGTTTTGTTTTGGAAGCGAACGTAAATGTTTTGTTTAGCAAGCGAACGCAAATGTTTTGTTTTGCAAGCGAACGTAAACGTTTTGTTTTGGAAGCGAACGTAAATGTTTTGTTTTGGAAGCGAACGTAAATGTTTTGTTTTGCAAGCGAACGTGATGCAAATGTTTAGTTTTGCAAGCGAACGTAAATGTTTTGTTTTGCAAGCGAACGTAAATGTTTTGTTTTGGAAGCGAACGTAAATGTTTTGTTTTGCAAGCGAACGCAAATGTTTTGTTTTGCAAGCGAACGTAAACGTTTTGTTTTGGAAGCGAACGTAAATGTTTTGTTTTGCAAGCGAACGTAAATGTTTTGTTTTGGAAGCGAACGTAAATGTTTTGTTTTGCAAGCGAATGTAAATGTTTTGTTTTGCAAGCGAACGTTATGTAAATGTTTTGTTTTGCCAGCGAACGTTATGTAAATGTTTTGTTTTGCAAGCGAACGTAAATGTTTCGTTTTGCAAGCGAACGTAAATGTTTTGTTTTGCAAGCGAATGCAAATTTTACATTTTGCAAGCAAACGTAAATGTTTTGTTTTGCAAGCGAACGTTATGCAAATGTTTTGTTTTGCAAGCGAATGTAAATGTTTTGTTTTGCAAGCGAACGTGATGCAAATGTTTTGTTTTGCAAGCGAACGTGATGCAAATGTTTTGTTTTGCAAGCGAACGTGATGCAAATGTTTAGTTTTGCAAGCAAAACGTAAATTATTTGTTTAGCAAGCAGACCACTTGTTTTTAAAGTGAAACTTTAAAGTTTAAAGTTCCAAAAGAACAGAAATGTAACAAAATAACGCAAAGATTTTCGGGGGAACGCTAAAGCATTCAAATAAAAACTAATTCCCCATAACCATGTCCCCTTAGGGGCCCCTTAAAAACACTTGGTCCAATGAAAGACATTCACTCATTTCGACGTGAACCGACACTTGATCGAAGTGACCCGGGAGCCAGTAAAGATCATCTAATGGATCATGTGACTGACCTCCCGAGGTCTGTGCAGTTTCTCGTCCCCCTGTTCCCCTCTCCTGGAGAGCCTCCGGTGCCGGCGTAACGCTTCCCTGCTCCTGCGGCTCGTGTTGTGGGCCGTTCGTCTGCCGGGCTCTGAGCTCGTGGAGGACGACGGAGACGGGTCTGTTCCCGAACCCAGCTGAAGATCTCTGACGGAGCGAGTCCGAGCGTCCGAGGCTCCAGAGCGACTCCTGAGCATCTCCACTCGCTTCAGCTGCTCTTGGAAGCTTCTAGGCTTCCGTTTCGAAGACCCGGAGCAGCTCAACATGGGAACTGGCATCTTCCAGATCCGTACGGCTCTCCTGAGGAGTTTGTGTGAGAGTGTGTTCAGGTAAATGGCCGGGTGAGCCGCGACGATGCTCTTGTTTTGCCGTTGGCATCGTGGAGCTTCTCTCTGAACATCAGCACTTCTAACACACTCTTGCTCTGGCTTCAGCGCGTGTTTGGCTGCTTTTATCCGCTGCTGTGTTAGTTCCAGCTGTTTCGTGGCTCTGTAAGTGAGTGACAGAACATCAGAGGAGATTCTGGACTTGGATGGACCTTCTGCAGCATCGGACGACATATCTGGACAGAAAATAAACATCTCTTAAAGGGGGGGGGGGTGATTATGATCTCACTTTTCTAACTGTAGTTAGTGTGTAATGTTGTGTTTTCTAACTGTAGTTAGTGTGTAATGTTGTGTTTTCTAACTGTAGTTAGTGTGTAATGTTGTGTTGTCTAACTGTAGTGAGTGTGTAATGTTGTTTTCTAACTGTAGTTAGTGTGTAATGTTGTGTTTGATCATAAACAACATCTGCAAAGTTACAACGCTCAAAGTTCAAAGCAAAGGGAGATATTTAAAGGTAAAATGCCCTTTTCACAAGATGTAAAATAAGTCTCTGATGTCCCCAGAGTGTGTGTGTGAAGTTTTAGCTCAAAATACCCCACAGATATTTTTATATAGCATGTTAAAATTGTCACTTTTTGAGGATTTGCAAAAACGCACCATTTTGTGTCTATCCCTTTAAATGCAAATGAGCTGCTGCAGAGGGCGGGGTTTCAAGAGCTTGTGTGTGTTAGCAGCTGCAATTACCTCACACACACACACACACACTAACATGACAGAAACTGTTCTGCCTTTAATGTTAAACCGGAGTCAGACAAAGATGGAGAGACTCGAGAAGAAGTGACAACATGTAGAAGAACAGGACATTTCTGAATGTTAGTTGATGAGTTTATGTTGCTGATGTGGAGTTAACTATCTTCAATTAGCATATTCTGTCATGGTAATCTATAAATCGCTCGTATAGGAACTGTTGTGAGACGTACACAGAGTGACTTTCTATTGCATGTGAAAAGACGGATGCCAAAGTTTGAGCTGACTCACAGATGTGCTCGACTACAACAACTCTTCCTCTTCTCAACATGGACTGTGTGTTCAGGGGGCGGGGCTTATGTAAATTATGTAAATTATAGTGTTGGTGATGTCACTAACCCTGGAGGAATGTCATGTAGTTCCAGCCGTTTGTTGTAGTCCTTTTCTTTAAAAGCAAATATCTCCCTTTGCTCTGAACTTTGAGCGTTGTAACTTTGCAGATTGTTTATGATCAAACACAACATTACACACTAACTACAGCTAGAAAACACAACATTACACACTAACTACAGTTAGAAAACACAACATTACACACTAACTACAGTTAGAAAACACAACATTACACACTAACTACAGCTAGAAAACACAACATTACACACTAACTACAGTTAGAAAACACAACATTACACACTAACTACAGCTAGAAAACACAACATTACACACTAACTACAGTTAGAAAACACCAACATTACACACTAACTACAGTTAGAAAACACAACATTACACACTAACTACAGCTAGAAAACACAACATTACACACTAACTACAGTTAGAAAACACAACATTACACACTCACTACAGTTAGAAAACACAACATTACACACTAACTACAGTTAGAAAACACAACATTACACACTAACTACAGCTAGAAAACACAACATTACACACTAACTACAGTTAGAAAACACAACATTACACACTAACTACAGTTAGAAAACACAACATTACACACTAACTACAGCTAGAAAACACAACATTACACACTAACTACAGTTAGAAAACACAACATTACACACTAACTACAGTTAGAAAACACAACATTACACACTAACTACAGCTAGAAAACACAACATTACACACTAACTACAGTTAGAAAACACAACATTACACACTAACTACAGTTAGAAAACACAACATTACACACTAACTACAGTTAGAAAACACAACAATACACACTAACTACAGCTAGAAAAGTCAAATCATAATCAACCCCCCCCTTTAAGGACTACAACAAACGGCTGGTAAGAAAAACACGACATTCCTCCCGGGTTAGTGACATCACCAACCCTAGAATTTACATAAACCCCCGCCCCCGGAACACGATTTTATCAAGACAGAATATGCTAATCAATGACTAGAAGATAACTACACATAAGCTTCATAAATTCATAAGCTAACCATTCAGAAATGTCCTGTTCTTCTACATGTTGTCACTTCTTGAGTCTCTCCATCATTGGGCGTGGTCAGCTGGTACCCTTTTACGTCACACAGTATTACAACATCCAATAGGAAAATGCAACTGCAGTAGCACCGTTCAGCCTGAAGAGGGCAGCACTCAGACGCTTTACACCATATATTGTAGAATTAAAACACTTTATACCCAAATGTCAACAAATTTACTTGAATCAATGAACAGCATTAACAAAGCCCCAGTCTTACAGATCATTAACTAAAAAAAGTTGTTTTAGGGTTTAGTTACCCTTTAACATGCTATATAAAAATATCTGTGGGGTATTTTGAGCTGAAACTTCACACACACACTCTGACTGGGACATCAGAGACGTATTTTACATCTTGTAAAGAGGGCATTATCACCCGCTTTAAACTCTAATGACATGTGCATTATGAACAGTGAGTGTACCAGTATTGTTAATATACTATTAAATATTATTTATTTGTAGCCTACTTTTCAACATTAATCTCACAATTCTGTGTTGGCTTTTACAATACTTTTACAGCATTTTTTAATCTTAGTTAATATCAATTTCAGCATTTACTAATACATTATTAAAATCAAATGTTGCGTCTGTTAACATTAGCAATGCAGTGTGAACTAACATGTACAATCAATGAACATCTGGATTTTTATTAACTAACATTAACAAAGATTAATAAATACTGTAACTAATGTATTGCTCATTGTTAGTTAATTAGCTAATGTTAAGAAATGAGACTTTGTTGTCCACTTTTTGTAAGTTGAAGTAATTTTGGTATGGTATGTTTTTAAAAAAAATCTGTCTATACATTTTTATTCAAGTTTTAGTTTTAATTATTTTATAGTAAATTTGAATAGATTTGAAATGATGCATGGCAAATTAACTCAAACTAATTTACGTTTTCAATTATATTTTAGCCTACATTATTTTAGTTATCATTCATTTTATTTAAAGTACTTTATTTAAATTTTATGGTTTAGTTTTAGTTAATGAGACTAAGCTTGAAAAATGTCCTCTACATTTTTTGAAATATTACATAATATTAATAATTTCTTTTTTCTGAACTCAGTTAAAACCGGTTTACTGTAATAAAACAACATTAATAATTAAGCAAAACTACGCTAACAGTTCTGAACGGACATTTCAAAAGACTTTCTCAATCATCACATAAAAAGTAAATAATATAAATATAAAACGTTAATTGAAGTATATTTGCATATGAACTCCGCCTCTGGCTCACCTGTGGAGTTTCTCCGGTTCTCCTCGGTCGGTAATCGATGATTTTCACTAATTTCCGCCGATCAGCTTCTGAAGATTCAGTGATTCTGTAACCGATGCGATTTCAAAAAACGCGAATCTTTTGAATCGAATCTTTTCTTTTAAATCACTCAAAACATTCCACTGATGATGAGCGACTCGTTCATCTCGCGCCACGAACGATTTCTGCAAAAAACGATTATGATTTCTTAAAACTTTGTGTAATTTTGCAGTTAGCGTTTGTAATAACTTTAATGCCACGTTGTTAATTTCCATTCAAAACAAGAAAGAAAATGTGTAATGCAATGTTTAATTAACATGTCTATTTAAAAAAAAAAAAAAAAAAAAAATCTGCCACAACGCAAGTTTTGTTTTATTTTTATTGCATTTTATTTTCTGTTAGATGCATGACGTAACAGATTTATTAAGAACTCATTGATTTTTATTTTCCAAGCCATTAAATCACTGATGTTATGAAACAAATGTAGTATGAATGCCTTAAAATCTCTGATATATTCTCTGATTTAGACTATAATAAGTACAATTTCGGTTTTGCCTGTAGAGTATTAATATAATCATATAATGTTATTATTTAATTTTGTGCATAAAACTTTAGATACAGAACTGAAATCGTCTGTGTGGATGATCAGAAATATATGGAACACTATTATACAATTCAGAGACTCGTCAACAACAACAAAAGCAATAGAAACAACACAAGATTGGTGTATGTCAGCTCTACGAGAGACTCGGCTCATCATGAGTCTGGAGTTTAACAGTGCAGAGAGTCGTGTTCAGGTCCAGACGGCTCGGGTCTCAGCGTGTGGGGGTTGTGTTGCTGTCGTATTCTCTCGTCTGATTCTGAGATGAGTTGTGCTGACCGTCCGTCTAACTGCAGGTCTGACCCTGAGGAAACATATTACATCAAACTCGACATGATGGTTAATGCGTTCATTTATAACCGCAATTTAGGGTGTAACAATAATATATCGCAATACAAAAATGCAACAATATGTATCGTGGATAGTGACAAGGGAACAGTTCATCCAAATTTTAAATTGCCGTGCATGAAAAATTCTAGTTTTAGTGTCTGTTCTACATTAAGCTACTATATAATGTTGAATATAATGTATAAATGTGGGGATATTTGTGAATCATGAAAATTTTGCAATACGTTATCAGCACCAAGTCCAAGCATATTCATTTCCACAGCCGATGTAATATCAAATTTTGCATTTTAATCAGTAGTTTATTTTCTGTAAACCTTTTATTATATGTCTTGGAGTATCGCGATAATATTGTACCGTGAGTTCAGAAATCGTGACATTAGTTTTTTTCGATTGCTAAACGACAGTGAGCACAACTGGAGCTACATGTGCAGAACTCTAACTACAGTCTGCACAGCAGCAGTTCATGTGGACCAAACTCTTGTTCGTTTTTCATTGCTTGAACACAGTTTTCAAAACTCTACACACTTATCCCATGACTTTAACCACAACCTGCACAACACTGTGGATTTACAGCACTTTGTTCAAATGCTAACACACTGCTGTCAAAACTGTGAACCACACATTCAAAACAGAATACACTCTAAAAAATGCTGGGTTGATTCAACCCAATTTTGGGTCAAATATGGACAAACCCAAACATTGGGTTAAAAATGTAATTTAAAAATATATCCCAATGGTTTGAGTTTGTCCATATTTGACCCAAATTGGGTTGAAACAACCCAGCATTTTTAGAGTGTAGATTTCAGCCTTGTGTCTCTCAAACACTGCTGATGGCAACTTCAGCTGAAACAGGAGAGATTTACATCCTTGCAGCTAAATGAGAACATTACAGGAATGTATTTTGTATTGCAATTATAGAATATTTACACAGATATATATTATAGTAAGTTTGACTGTAAAATATATTTTTATTACTGTATATACTGTAATATACAACAGGACCCAAAGGCTGGCCCCAACAGGAGGAAGAGGAAACATATTTTCAGATGCGCAGGAAAATGCTATTGTCGCAGATTTATGGTTTTGTACCTGCCTGCACATCCACCCTTCCTCAACCCAATAGAGGAGTTGTTCTCTGCCTAGAGGTGGAAAGTGTTTGGTCACCACCCACATGACCAAATGTCTCTTTTGGAAGCCATGCGTGCCGGATGTGAGGACACGAGTCCAGAGAACTGCAGGGATGGATAAGACACTCCAGAAGGTGCATGGCGAGAGAGAACATTAGATGTGATGTTGATGAACACCTGTGGCCTGATGCTAGAGATTAGCAGGATTAGCCCCTCAATTATTTGTTTGAATTACATGTACTTTTAGTTTCTACCTTTTTTTCCTCATTACTGTAATTCCGTAAATTACTGTACTACAGACTATTGAAGCAAACTGCTAATTTTCATTTACCTTAAAGAATTGTTATGTTCTAAAAATTTTAATAAATCATGTGAAAGAATGTCACTCTTTTCTTTGAAGAAAATATTACTTTGTATGAAGTCACTGAAATTGTTCAAACTGTAAAGATGAAAAGTTTGTATTTTCTGTATTGGTGTTTGATGCTAGTGTTTTACTTTCAGTGTGTTTGAGTGACAGTGTGTGTTATCTCAGTGAGGGTTGTGTAGTGTTTTACTCTCAGTGTGTTCTGAGTGACAGTGTGTGTTATCTCAGTGAGGGTTGTGTAGTGTTTTACTCTCAGTGTGTTCTGAGTGACAGTGTGTGTTATCTCAGTGAGGGTTGTGTAGTGTTTTACTCTCAGTGTGTTCTGAGTGACAGTGTGTGTTATCTCAGTGAGGGTTGTGTAGTGTGTTTACTCTCAGTGTGTTCTGAGTGACAGTGTGTGTTATCTCAGTGAGGGTTGTGTAGTGTGTTTACTCTCAGTGTGTTCTGAGTGACAGTGTGTGTTATCTCAGTGAGGGTTGTGTAGTGTTTTTACTCTCAGTGTGTTCGAGTGACAGTGTGTGTTATCTCAGTGAGGGTTGTGTAGTGGTTTTACTCTCAGTGTGTTTCTGAGTGACAGTGTGTGTTATCTCAGTGAGGGTTGTGTAGTGTTTTACTCTCAGTGTGTTCTGAGTGACAGTGTGTGTTATCTCAGTGAGGGTTGTGTAGTGTTTTACTCTCAGTGTGTTCTGAGTGACAGTGTGTGTTATCTCAGTGAGGGTTGTGTAGTGTTTTACTCTCAGTGTGTTCTGAGTGGACAGTGTGTGTTATCTCAGTGAGGGTTGTGTAGTGTTTTACTCTCAGTGTGTTCTGAGTGACAGTGTGTGTTATCTCAGTGAGGGTTGTGTAGTGTTTTTACTCTCAGTGTGTTCGAGTGACAGTGTGTGTTATCTCAGTGAGGGTTGTGTAGTGTTTTACTCTCAGTGTGTTCTGAGTGACAGTGTGTGTTATCTCAGTGAGGGTTGTGTAGTGTTTGGCTGCACTGAGCCTGTTTTGAGCCGTGTGTTAAGAGTTGTGTTGCTTGGAGTGAGTTTTGCAGGTGATGTGAACGGTTTAGCTCAGGTGACTGTTGGTAGTGCAGACTGTAGTTAGAGTTTTGCACATGTAGCTCCAGTTGTGCTCACTGTCGTTTAGCAATCGAAAAAAACTGTAAGGGTATCGTTACACCGCTAGACAGGATTCAGTGGATAAATCCATCACACAAAAAGTATCATATTTTTGAGATTTTGACTTATTGGGAGATTGAAAGCCCAATAAATAACCAAGATATACTGCACTTTCTGGCTCTTTATGACACATGCAGAGAAGCTGAAGCGATGATGTGTGTGTGTGTGTGTGTGTGTGTGTGTGTGTGTGTGTGTGTGTGTGTGTGTGTGTGTGTGTGCTGATGTGTGTGTGTGCCGATGTGTGTGTGTGCTGATGTGTGTGTGTGCTGATGTGTGTGTGTGTGTGTGTGTGTGTGCTGATGTGTGTGTGTGCTGATGTGTGTGTGTGTGTGTGTGTGTGTGTGTGTGCTGATGTGTGTGTGATGCTGATGTGTGTGTGTGTGCCGATGTGGTTCACCGTGAGCCGGATCAGACCCATGAGTCGAGTGGTTGAGGCGTTCGCTCCACTAACCCGACCGCGGGCCGGCTGGTCCTGATGAAAGGCCTCTTATCACACACACCCTGAAACACAGCAGCAGCTTCTTACACACACACATGACGTCCCGGGGGAGATTGGTGTTTAAACCATTAAAATAGGAATAATCTTTAACACATGTTTAATAATATTAGCATGAAGAGTGAAACTACTGTTATACTGTATACTTATATAAAAGGTCTCATTATTAATGTCATTATTATGGTGTTCTGAATGTATTTTAGCATAATGAGTGTGTGTGTGTGTGACGTCATCGCCGGCAGGAGTGAGAGCGGTTACACACACTGAGTGGCAGAAACACTGAGTGGAAGCATATATATATATTGTATTGTTATATATTGTATTGACAACTCATCAATTTAATATTTACCATCGTATATTCTGCATCATCGGATGTTTTTAAATAAACACTGACAAAAAACTACACGAGTTTTAGTGCTGGACGATATGATGATATATATAACACTGATATCAGTGATCACATGGATTTAGAGCGATAGGACCGTATTGTAACGCTCTGAAACGCAAGTACTCCGCAGCCCGCCTACCAGCGAGCCTTGTCCTCCCAGGTTGCGCGCTCACTCCACTAGAGGTGTTGCCGCTTTGCCGCTGACAGACATCTGTAGAGCTGCGGGCTGGGCGACACCTAACACGTTCGCTAGGTTTTATAGCCTGCGTGTGGAACCTGTTTCCTCCCGAGTGCTCGCTACGGCCAGTGGTGCGAGGGAATAGGTTGTGTCGGCTTGCTACGCCATCCTGCGCTTCGGCCAGGTACGTGCGTTTTTTGCTCCGTTGGCGCCCAACGTCGGTGAGCCTCGTGAGTTCCTCCATCACCCCACCGGTGCCTGGCGTAGCGGACCGCCAGCGCCAGGTCTGCTACCTCTAGTGGAGTTGCTAGTAGACTGGGTGTTCTCAAGTGGTCTCTACTGTGACCCTTGATGCCACGTGCAGTTCAGCCGTGAAGACAGACTCTTTCTGTCGTCCCTGTTGAGTTTGCTCCCACTTCCTCGGATGGGACCACCTCAGGGACTGCCATATGTTTCACTATCCCACTGGGCTAGTACATATGTGTATTCCAGGCCTTCCTCAGGCAGGCTGGGCTTCCACAGCGTTCCCTTCCCCTTTCCCTTTTTTTGGGTTAGGGCACGTTTTCCCAGTGTTATCCAATATCCACTGAGCGGGTCTTGTGGAACAGCAGTGTGATTCCTAGCTAGCTCCTGCAACTTATTACAAGAAACTGCTGCAGGGTAGCTTAGCTGGGCGCTGGAAGGGGCCAGCACCATGGCGTTTTATTAGGGATCCCAATTCGTCAGGGGAACTCCCCCGACGACACGTCGGAGTTCCCAGGACGAAAGGGAACGTCTCGGTTACGTATGTAACCCTCGTTCCCTGAGTACAGGGAACGGAGACGTGTCGTCCCCTCGCCATGTTGCTGTACCTTCGCGGAGGACTGGACACCGTTCGGCTCCTCAGCGAAAAGCACTATGCATGCGTTGCTTCCGCATTTTATTCCCGCTCTGGTAGGCGGGCTGCGGAATGCATTCCTGCATGCCAATTTTCATTGGCTCGTTTTAATTCTCTCGTAGGCAAATGGTCTCCCTAGCGTGATCTCAATTCGTCAGGGAACTCCCCCGACGACACGTCTCCGTTCCCTGTACTCAGGGAACGAGGGTTACATACGTAACCGAGACGATTTGCAAAAATGAAAACTGCTGCGTCTGTGTAGATGAGAGAATCAAAGTGTGTGTGTGTTGTTCACACGCTACATAATGGCCAAGCACGCGCGCTTAAAATAGCATATGACTAACGCGCGGCGCCGCTGTCTTTAGACTGGGTTTCTCCTGGTCAGTGGCGGAGTTGTTTTCTGGAACTGCAGAATATCACCAGGGAACGTTTGCGCCGGAACACACTCCTCTTTTCACTGAACCGCCCCCCCGAGCGCAAGTTCATTCCCTAATTTACCGACGTGCGTCTGTGGAGGGAAGAGTCCGCTGTGCGCGGGTGCAGAACAGGAATGATACATGCGGCGGTGTACAAAGTCAATTGCGCTGGGTGCAAGATACGGCCCATATTGTGTTTATATAAAGCGTTCACAGGTAAATTTGCTTTATGTATTTCTCCGGCGTTGAAATCCGGCTCATATAAATGTGAGGAAACACGATTCCTGCAGCGTGTCAATATCCATGATCACTGGATCTGTGGTGAGTTGTGAGGAACACTATATCGAGTCCAACCTTTAGTTTAAACTGATAATCGTGTGTTTTACTGGCGTTTCCTCAGTTTCCTCTGTTAAATCCAGTCACTCAGCAGCTCTTCTGCCACTGCGTCCGGCTGAGGGACGTCACTGCATAACCTCTGTAGCTACAGGACACAACATGAGCATTGACCTGAAAAGTTTCTCGTTCGATCATGTGACACGGAGCGTCTCCGGCTCTCTCGGCCTGATCGACGGAGCAGTATCCTTCTGAAACAGCACAACACACACAACACAGTTTACATCTGAACAGCAGAACACACACAACACAGTTTACATCTGAACAGCAGAACACACACAACACAGTTTACATCTGAACAGCAGAACACACACAACCACCGTGTCCTAACTACACGATGCGCGATAAAATGCGTCTTTTCCATGTTAATCAGAGTTTTGTGCTAACCAGCCGCGACGGCGACACGCGACGACTCTGCGACGTCGCGCTGGAACAACGAACACAAAGTGTGGCACTGATAATCTCAGGCGCTGTTTATGTGCTTTATTTAATGTGAAAGCGTGTCATGTGACTGAATATCATATAGTGCTCCAGCTTTGTGGCTGTAAAAGCAACACTGGATAATTCTCCTCAGATCTTGAGATTAAACATGGAAACAAGAACGTTCAACTGTGAACAAACAAGTGTATTCTTTGACAAAGATTGTTTTAGTAACTCAGAAGCCTATGTTTTTGAATAATGTTTAAATGGTGTAATATTTGTGAATTTGATCATGTAGCTTCTTGTCCATTTTCTTGTGATTGCCGTCAAGATTACTCTCTGGTGCCGTGCACTCGCCGCGAGACTCCGCCCACACCGTGTTCTGATTGGCTGTGCACTCGCCGCGAGAGCCCTGTTCTGATTGGCTGTGGGTTTTGATTGATTGGTACGCATCTCGCAGTCGCGTCTAGTGTGGACAGACAAATTATTTGTCGCTGGATCTTATCGCGTCTGGTTAGGGACACGGCGTTAGGCTCGTTCTAGCTGCTTAGCTTGATTCGACAGCGATAGCTTCGTTGAGGAGACGTGAAAGGTCGCTGAAGGAGATTAAATCTGATGCTATGGCGAAAATGTTATTTTATAGCGCATTCTGGCGGGCTCTGACGCGCTAGCTCCTGATTGGTTCGTGCGTCTGAGCTGCGTCGCCATAGGATGTGCAGTTGCTCCAGCACAGCCAATGGGCGAGCTTGACGCTCTGCTGAGTTTTAAAATATAAGCTTCAATACTCTCGAGGAAGGAGTTTCCCACTGTGTTTTAGCGACGCAATACGAAGTGAGCGTTCTCGAAAGGAAACAAAGTCTCTGTATAAGTTCTTGTTCTGGTTAAAGAGATATAATGCGTTCATACATAGACGCAAAGGCCGCCTCGGTCTCAAACTGATATGCCATGCCAGAAAGGCTCGTGGAAGAGAAGGGGCCTCATGTACAAAGACTTGCGTTGATTTCATACTAAAACATTGCGTACGGACAAAGCTGTAAATCTGCGTACGCACAAAAAAAATCAGATGTATGAATCTCTGCGTACGAAGGATCCCACGCATATTCTCTTTGTACATCCCAATTAACGTAAAATTGAGTGCACATGCACGAGCACAACGCCCCATCCAGTCTCCTCCCTTAATTAAATAAATTTACATATGGTAATGAGTCCACTTTGGCCAAAGAAAGCAGCAAGAAAATGGCTAAAAGCAAGCGGCAAGAAACGAAACTTTACAGAAAGTGAATTGGAGGTGCTACTATCGGAGGTAGAAACGAGAAAAAATATTTTATTTCGAACTTTGTCCTCCGGAATTAATAACAAAAGGAAAAAATATGAGTGGGAGAGTTTGGCTGATTCCGTCAATGCGGTGGGATCTGAAAGTCGCACAGTAAATGGCCAGAAAACACGCCCGCAACTCGGACCGCAAAAAAAAAAAAGAAAGAAAATATTGTACCCGACCCGCTTCCTTTTTTAAAGTAGCTAGTAAATGCTCATCGCAGCGTCATTGTGCCATAGACGGAGGAACTAGGGGTGCACATTTTTCTGAATGCTGTATTAGAGCCTATAGCCTAGTGTTATGTAATAAAGGCTTGATTTATTCATTTATTTTGTTTCATTTCCTTAACAATTAGGATGCTGCATGTGTTCATCCAGTCTAACCGAAGTGTGCGTCTCTCCCCCGAATTTCCCAACAAAAATCCCCCCCGCCCCCTCTCAGAAAATACATAAAACTGACATTACTGAGCTATATGCGTTTAAAAGTAGCCTATTAAAATGGAACAATGGCATTGCTCAGTTCAACGTGTTGGGAAATCGGGCATTTTGTCCCGCGTCAGCTTTTATTCAAAAGTTAATAACGCTCAACATTCAAAAGGTAAATAAGGATTTCCCACTTTCATCTCTGCCTGCAGACTGAGCTCGTGCGTCATCTTCGCACCAGTTATTCAGCCAATAAAGTGTAGACCTGTATTTCATAGACAACTGTGTCTAGTACTGTATAAATTACAAAGGTTTAATTGGCATCTTTATTTCAAACGACCCGACCGACCGCGACCCGAATATCATTAAAAATATTTTTGGATGACTCGTAACCGCGGGTGACCGCAGGCACCCGCTCATTTTGGATCAACCCGCGCATCACTGACTTGTAGAACAATTTGTTGTGTAATGTTTGCAACTTCACTTCATTGCCTGTAAGAGTCACCAACGGACAAAAACAATGAGAAATGTACGTACGCCAGACATGAAATTGGCGTGGAGGAACGCACATTCTCGCGTTAATTTCACTGTTAGTACATCCGACCGTGAGCGTGAAAGCTGGCGTACGCAACGTTTTTGTGCGTACGCTGTGTTGATACATGAGGCCCAAGCTCTTTTCTCATCCTCATGAATAACGTTCAGTAAATGCCAATCACTGACCTTGGTTTTTCTCCATTAAGGGCAGTGTGATGTCATCGCTCCCTTGCTTGGCGTTCTTCTGCTTTTTGGGCAGGCCGGAGACGGCGGGCTGAAACCACATCCATATTCATCATCAGCACAACATGAACATGAAGGCACGGCTGTGAAATCAGCGAGAGATGAAGAGCTGTCACCTAGGGCTGTGACGCATGGACTCTTTCTTACCGCGGTGGAGATGCAACACATCACATGGTTCGGCAGTTAAAGGAGAACTCCGGTCAATTTTAACATTGAGCTCAATTTTTAGTAAATTTGGAGTGCTGTCAATACAGAGAACAACGACAAAAATCGGTGTTGCCTACACTGTTTTATCCTATTTTTAAAATTTGCACCCTATTGACTTGAATGGGGCAAGTTTTAAAACCTGCTTTTATCCTCTTAACATATTTGATGTGTCATTACAAGTGCCCAGCCATGTTGAGTGATTCCTTAAGAGTGAACACGAGTGAATCTGACTGCAGTAGATGTGAAAGATATTAATAAAAATGATGTTATATCAGCCAGCACAAATACCTGTATTTAGTTCCTGTTTTCGGTGGAAGTCCAAAGTAGTCGATTGTCGAGTTCACGCGCGTGATCATAGCAACTAAACCTATGCGCGTGAACTCGACAATCGACTACTTTGGACTTCTACCGAAAACAGGAACTAAATACAGGTATTTGTGCTGGCTGATATAACATCATTTTTATTAATATCTTTCACATCTACTGCAGTCAGATTCACTCGTGTTCACTCTGAAGGAATCACTCAACATGGCTGGGCACTTGTAATGACACATCAAATATGTTAAGAGGATAAAAGCAGGTTTAAAACTTGCCCCATTCAAGTCAATAGGGTGCAAATTTTAAAAATAGGATAAAACAGTGTAGGCAACACCGATTTTTGTCGTTGTTCTCTGTATTGACAGCACTCCAAATTTACTAAAAATTGAGCTCAATGTTAAAATTGACCGGAGTTCTCCTTTAACGTGTGTTGTGCACCGCATGCTCTTGTATGTTCATATGAAGACTTCAGATGCAAACGCCTCTATAAGTCCTTCTAAAGTTTTTGTTTAATATTAAATTTTTTTACCGGTTTCTACACAAATACCAGCATTTCTGAATGAGCTGAGGCTGGGATTCAGTGAGTTTGAAGTGAAAGTATTTGATGAGCGTATACTATGTGCGGAGAGCATTCACTCAATATCATCTCATTTTTGACAGAGAGGCTTTTGCATCAGAGGTCTTCATATGCACATATAACTATAGGGCTGCAAACGATTAATCGCGATTAATCAAATCCAAAATAAAAGTTTGTGTTTACATAATATATGTGTGTGTATTGTGCATAATTATTTTGTATATATAAATACACACACATGCATGTATGTATTTAAGAAAAATGTGTTATTTATATATTAAATAGTTCTATTTATATATAATATAAATCATATAAAAATATATATGCAATATATAAATGCAAATATTTCTAGAATATTATTAGAAAATTATATTTATTTCTATAACTTTGTTGTTTTTTCGATATCTTTTGAGTTTACAGGTTTTTCTCGGTCGCTTTGCTGCATTTCTCAGATCACAAATGAAATTCTCAACACTACTTGTTCAACCTCCACATCATCCAGTCACGTGTGCACATCATACAAGCGGTTTCTCATTCCTTTCAACAAGTTGCGATTGCTTTGATGCATTCATGCCATTGATTATATTCAATTGTCTGCGGTTTCCTACATCATCAGTTGCTAATGCAATGTTGCTCAAATTGTATGAAATAGTTCTCTGTGCAATAGTCTCGAAACATCCAGTCATTAGTTCATCGTATAAGTCATTAAATGCAAAATGGTTTATCTAGTTGTCATAAAGTGTCAAGCATATTTTCTACACATTTCTATTAGACTTTTTGTAAATGTGTTTTGCTGTTTGTACGAGTTGTTCTGAGAGATGCACTCACTGTTCTGCACATGTGGAGGAGGATTCCAGAAGAAATGTACCAGAGCGACTGAGGAAAACTGTAATTGTTAAAAAAAATACGGTGATGACCTCAACACCGCGGTAGGCGTCTCATTACCGCGGTAATGCGATTATTGTCACAGCCCTACGGTTACCTTGAAGTGTGTTTTGTTCCAGCCAGCCTTGAAGAGTGTGTGTCGGAGATCCTTATAGGCCCAGACGCTCTGCAAGATGTGTGACGCTGCTTTGGTCTCGCGCACTGATTGGCTGACAGGAGATGGATAGATAGATAGATAGATAGATAGATAGATAGATAGATAGATAGATAGATAGATAGATAGATAGATAAAGATAATACCAGTTTATCTTACAGACAAAACACTTCAGCAGAACATGATCAGCTCAACGTGGTCAGAGTTATTTTTGGTCAAATTTTTTTACTGGAGTCACTGTATGAAGAATATTTGGGTATAATATGTCAGTTTACTTTATTTTGCTCTCCTCACTCACAGAAATAAACTAAAGTGTCACTAGTATGAAAACATCTGGTGTCTGATGAACTGCTGGTTTGCCTGCTCCTCAAGCGTGATGCGGTCGTCACCTTGTCTTGTTGATCGACAGCAGTTTCTGGATTCCCTGTCCCTGGATGAGGAATCTGGCGTTCTCCAGGTTCTCCGACACGATCTCCAGGATTGTGTTCAGGACGGCCACCACCGTGTCTCCCTCCAGGTTTTTAGCGGGTCTCTGTTGTCCACAGGGAAGATTACTGACCAGATCCCTCATGGCGAAACTCCCTGATTGGGCCACACAGATGATGATGTCAGCCTCATTCACATTTATTCATTTAGCAGACGCTTTTATACACAGCGACTTACAACATGAGAACAGTAGAAGCAGTGAAGCTAACAGTAGGACAACAACAGCGGCCAATAGGGGATACATTGCCTTTTTTTTCCGTAAAAATGTGAATGTAGGGGGCGGCCCTGTATCCTTCATCATCATCATCCTCGTCATCCTCATCATCCTCATCATCATCACCATCCTCATCATCCTCATCATCCTCATCATCCTCATCCTCATCATCATCATCCTCATCATCCTCATCATCCTCATCCTCACAGGGTCTGCTGGAGAGTAAAGGTCTTACCGATGAGATCTTTGTTCTTGTGGTCGATGGCCAGGTTTCTGAGGGCGATGGCGATCGCTCGCACTACTTTATCAGCGTCGGAGTGCAGCAGCTCCACCAGCGCCGGCAGACCCTTCTCCTTACGCACTGTCACACGGATGTAACACGACCACTGCCGGAACACACACACACACACACACACACACACACACACACACACTCATGAGCAGACCCTTCTCCTTACGCACCGTCACACGGATGTAACACGACCACTGCCGGAACACACACACACACACACACACACACACACACTCATGAGCAGACCCTTCTCCTTACGCACCGTCACACGGATGTAACACGACCACTGCCGGAACACACACACACACACACACACACACACACACACACACTCATGAGCAGACCCTTCTCCTTACGCACTGTCACACGGATGTAACACGACCACTGCCGGAACACACACACACACACACACACACACACACACACACACACACTCATGAGCAGACCCTTCTCCTTACGCACCGTCACACGGATGTAACACGACCACTGCCGGAACACACACACACACACACACACACACACACACACACTCATGAGCAGACCCTTCTCCTTACGCACCGTCACACGGATGTAACTCGACCACTGCCGGAACACCACACACACACACACACACACACACACACACACACACACACTCATGAGCAGACCCTTCTCCTTACGCACCGTCACACGGATGTAACTCGACCACTGCCGGAACACACACACACACACACATGCTTGTATATATTTAAGAAATATTTGTATGTATATACTGTATATATATTTATATATAATTTATATAATGTATACATTTTAATATTTTATATATAAATAACAAATTTTTCTTAATATATACACGCATGTGTGTGTATTTATATATATAAAATAATTATACACAGTCCACACACATATATTATGTAAACACAAACTTCTATTTTGGATGCGATTAATCGCGATTAATCATTTCACAGCCCTACTTTCCTTCTTGATTTATTTTCAGGCATCATGAGAATAACGTTACACTTGGTATTTTAACGTGACATGTTATACAGGAATATCTATGGCAAGAGCTCTTTCTTTTCCTCATGATTATTTTATTTTTTCCCTTTGCAATCCGCTGTAAAAGTTTGAAAAAGGACAACATATACGGCACATTTGTGGTCTGTTCCCCCGAATTTAATTTACGATATATTCCATTAATAATTCACTGGAATGCACGAAGAACCTCTCGTTATTCTCCTCAAATCTTCACGTCTCTTTCCAGGTTTGCTTTCACAGGTAAATACAATTTATAATCTGTCAAAATGATGGAAAACTCTTTGAAATAGTATCACGTAATGCTGAAGTTAATGAACATCTTTGATTAAGGCGACATAAGTTACATAATACAGATATATTACTAACAACCGTGATATTTAACCAAAGACTCGCGCTTTTGGGGTTATTTGGTCTGTTGAAAGTGCCTTGTTGATGCTTTTACACTTTTACATTTAGATAGTTGAAGGGGTGAGTAGATTAATGTCATCTCATTGTGACACTTTTTTAACGTATTGCGTTTATAGAGCGAGCCGTTCAGTGATTGTTTACAGCTTAACGGAAGTTACACCCGTAATTCACGCAAAGCATCATGGGTCGCAGGAATACTGTGGATAGCCATTTTTATGGAGTTAATTATGTGCCATAATTGAACAAACAAACTCTATCTGCTTTGCAACTCGACACGCAAACAAACAGAAGCAATGTGCAAATACAAAGGTCAATTTGAGCGAAACCGCAGTGGAGTAACCAATATTGTGTTTTACAAATATAAATAAATGAGCCTATAATATTTCACAACTAAATACAAACCATCCTACAAATTGCATGTAAACATTGAACAAATACCAAATCTAGTGCATGCAAATGCATATCTGTGTTCTGACTTTGAGACACTTGACTTTTTATGAGATTAGAAACAAAGTTCTTTTGCAAACATTACATTGTCTCATTCTTCAAACATTATGGAATGTTAGTTATGAATGTTCTTTGAACGTTCTGAAAAAGGTAGCAAGATTTTTAAAACATTAGACGAATGAAATGTTTAGTTTTCGCCCACTCACGGCCCAGTGTCCGGCACACAGGTTCTGCAGCGCTCCGGCCGCCGCCTCCAGGGTGTTCTGGTTCTGGCTCAGTTTGAGGAGCGACAGGTAGAGGCGAACCACCTCGGGCTGGTACAGGAGCTCCAGGCCTGCAGGAACACACACACACACACACACACACACACACACACACACACACACATCTGAAGATCCAGGCCGGCAGGAACACACACACACACACTCACACGTTATCTGTCTACACACACCCGAAGAGAGAGAGAGCGAGAGAGAGAGCGAGCGAGAGAGAGACAGCGCTCGAACACCAAACTGATTCCGCGTTTCCTTGCCCTTGAACACACACGCACACACTCGCGCACACACACACACACACACACACACACACCCACACACAAAATTATGTCTACATATCCGTCTCGGAAAGTGTTCTCTCAGTTCTGTCATAAGTGAACGGAAAGAAACCGTGTGTTAGTGTATTCGCTCTTAAAGTGACAGCAGCCTAATATTCCAGCTGTTGTGTGTCATTAATGTTAAACTGCAAAATACAGCTTTAACAAAGATGAATCTATATTTAATTTCTACAATGAGCAAATAGCGTTATTTTACATTTTAGCGTTACATTTAGTCTTAATTATTAATTTCTGTACCTGAACACTACTGTTAGTTCCCTTTCAAGGGAACTCGAGCTGCGTCGAGACGCGGTGGGAACGCCCTGCGTGATTGCGTCGTGAAGCAAGTGTATAATCAGTCTAATGGAAAGACGAGACGTCATAGGCGGGTGACGTCATCGACCAGGAAGCTATAAAGCGCCCTTCAGATCAGACCGCGCTAGCTTCTGCGCCTTCAGCAAGCAATCTGTGTCTGTCCTTGTCATATTTATTGTTGTCTGTCAAGTTGCAATATATATATATATATATTATGGCAAAAGAGAGCAAGCAAGCGTTGTGTTGTTCCCTGCCCACGTTATATCACGGGTGGGACACACACACATCAGCTTGTGTTGCTTGTTTGAGAGTGGAGCATGCCAACAGTCAGCTCTCAAGCGGGCTGACTGTGAGGATTGCGAGAAGCTGTCCGTGAGGACGCTCCGCTCCCGCCGGGCGTTCTTCGAGGAGGATGGTTCGGTTCGCGTTCCCCGAGGCGCGGGTCCCACTGTTGCCGAGGCGTGGCGGCGACTCGCATCGTGGGGTCCGCAAATGGATCTGACAGCGGGGGGTTGAGACGGGCGCGCCCTATCTCAGCTTTCACCTGTTAGATCCAGTGCCTTATCTCAGGGAGAAGCACGCGCTGCGGATCTCCTCCCCTGGGATGAGGCACTCGTGCTGCGATCTCCAGTTCTGAGGAATTGGTATCGTTAGTGTTTTGTAAAAATATATTTATGTATATATTTATATGAATAAGACAGATGTTTATGAGTTTTCAATAAATAAATAAGTCAGCTCATAACTCTGTTGATTAAAGAGGAGCTTATAAAAGGAGGTTTTATTTTGTGCTTTGCTAATTAAATATTTACTGGCCAGCCAACATTATGAGAGTGAGAATATAAGGAAAACTCTATATCTCAGCCTCCTCGTCGGGGAATGCCGTTTTTTCCCTATCTCCACACTGAGGTGTTGAGATCGTGGAATAAACCGGTTTCTATTTTATGTGTTTTTCCCCAAACTTCTACTATAGTAATGTTATGGATACGAGGTGTCAGCGTACCCCATACGATCCTCCGAGGAGGGTCGTAGAGCAGTCAGTTCGGTTTCCCTGCCGGTTCGCCGTTTCAGGGACTCCGAGGATGGTCGTAGGAACTAAGCTAGTTAGAGGTAGGCAAGATCTGAGGACTGTCGTTATCTCTAATGAAACTTAGACAAGAAGTCCTGACGCTGAGGCTATCAGGCTTCTGAGGGTTCCTCCGGGGCAGGGACGGTTTCTCCTCGGCGACCTCTGGGGTGCGACTCCTAGAGGAGGGTCGTAGAACTGTCAGTTCGGTTGTTCCCTGCCGGTCCTCCGTTCAGGGCACCGAGGTGTCAGCGTCCCCATACGATCCTCCGAGGAGGGTCGTAGAACGGTCAGTTCGGTTGTTCCCTGCCGGTTCGCCGCTTCAGGGCACTGAAGTGACTGTTCAACCAAATCCAGAGGCCAGTCTCGAGAGACTGGTGGCCTTAGTAGAATTTCTGGCAGCGTGGTTACTACTGCCACATATTTCTCAGTGGGTCCTGCACACTATAGAAGGGTTTCAGAATTCAGTTCGGTTCTCGTCCACCCAGATTTCTAGGGGTCCTCCCCACGGTGGTGGACCTCAAGCAGGCTCAGGTTATGGAGCAGGAAGTGCTGACACTTTTGCAAAAAGGAGCTACAGAAGGGGTTCCTCCTCCCAGCAGACAGTCAGGGTTTTACAGCCGCTACTTCATTGTTCCGAAAGAGGATGAGGGATTGCGTCCTATTCTAGACCTGCGTCAATTAAACAGCAGGTTTCAGATTCTCGTGTTCATAGTATGCTTACGCTAATATGATTGTGTCACAGATTCAGTCCGAGGACTGGTCTGTCACAATAGACTTGAAGGACGCTTATCTATCCATCCTCATCACAGGAGGTTCCTGAGGTTTGCTTTCAGGGGCGAAGCATATCAGTATCGGGTTCTTCTATTCGGCCTATGTTTATCACCCTGCACCTTTACAATATGCGTGATGCAGCTCTGGCTCCTCTGGGACTCCAGCGCATTTGCGTATTATACTATCGACGATTGGTTGATCCTAGCTCAATCTGAGCAGATGGCAGTTCGGCATTGAGATGTCGTTCTGTCTCATTTAAGATGTTGGGGTTGCGACTCAACACCAAGAAGAGTGTGCTCCTCCCAGCTCAGAGGACCACTTTTCTAGGTGTTATATATGATTAGCTGTAAATGGGGGTAAAACTAGGCCAGTCACTCACTGTGGATCAGTTTCAGACTGTTGGGTCTCATGGCAGCTGCGTCCAACGTAATTACTTTTGGCGTTCTGTACATGAGACCCCTGCAGTGGTGGCTGAGGACCAAGGGGTTTTCTCCGACGGGAAATCCGTTTTCGCATGAGCAAGGTCACTATGCCTACGTGCCTCGGTCATGTGAAAGAACCTTGGTTCCTCGCCCAGGCCCAGTGTTGGGGGCTCCTTGTCGACGCTTATGCTATCGACGGATGCTTCCCTCACAAGTGGGGGGTGATCATGAGTGGTCACTCGTCTAAGGGTCTTTGGTCCTTCTGGACAGCACACTGATGGTCTCGTATATCAGAGCAGATATCCTGTTGAGGCAGGGGCTGAGGCCCGGGGAATGGAGACTTCACCCCGAGGTGGTGGAGCTTCTTTGGGAGAACTTTGGTTAAAACTTTGCCTTTGTGGTTATCCCTGACGCATCCAGCTCCGCTTCTGAGGGGGCCCAGCTCATAGATTCAGGTCTCTCGACTGAGGTCGTGGAGACCATACTCCAGTCTAGAGCTCCCTCCACGAGAAGACTGAATATGCATTGAAATGTAAACTGTTCTCTGCCGGGTGCGGAGAACACCTTCTGAATCTTGCTATCTGCCCTATGGTACAGTACTTGATTTCTGCAATGAATGTTTCTTTGCTGGGTTATCTCTGAGGAGAGATCCTTATGTCGTCTTCTCCGTGGTACTTGAGGCTGAGGCCTGCTTGGATTTGCACCTGGTATGGCGGTAGTCTTTCTTCACCTCAGGCCGGGTTGTATTCCTAGGTCCCTACTCAATTTGCGGGTCATTTGTGCTGCAGGCCTTCTGTCCTCCACCTAATCAGGAAAAGCTAAAGACAGATATTGAGCAAGCGAGTAGTTGAGGCTATCTCACTTGCTTATGTAGCGGCTGGACAGCCTTCACCTTTGGCTGTCCGGGCCCACTCTACGAGGAGTATGGCTGCCTCTAGGCTTTAATTTCAGGAGTTTCTCTCCACGATATCTGTAATGCGGCAGGCTGGTCCTCACCGCATACATTTGTTAGATTTTATGACTTGGATCTTGGCTCCACTCCAGGGTCTAGGGTGCTTCTTCTTAGTGTGCACATTGACTTCACACAGAACAGGCATTTGTCATATGACGTCGTGGGTATAGGGTTCCCACCGCGTCTCGACGCAGATCGAGTTCCCTTAAAAGGGAACGTCTCAGGTTACGTATGTAACCCTGGTTCCCTGAGAGGGAACGAGACGCTGCGTCGCCTTGCCATACTCCCGGCATGCCTGTGATCGACTTGCTTCAGGCTTTTCAGAAGCTAGCGCGGTCTGATCTGAAGGGCGCTTTATAGCTTCCTGGTCGATGACGTCACCCCGCCTATGACGTCTTGTCTTTCCGTTGGACTGATTATACACTTGCTTCACGACGCAATCACGCAGGGCGTTCCCACCGCGTCTCGACGCAGCTCGAGTTCGCTCTCAGGGAACCAGGGTTACATTCGTAACCTGAGACGACTTTGTTTTTGTTATTTAATCTTCATCTCTGCATCTTGTAATGTGTGTATTTGTTCTTATTTTATTACTGACTGTTCACTTGTGTTTAATAATGTTTGAACTTTATCAGTTTGATGTGGTATCGAAGAACGGAACGAAAAAAGCAAAGTTACCCCCCCCCCATACATATTTAAATATATATATATAATTTTATTTTATTTTTTTCTGATCCGAAACGTGAGTTTTCTGATCCGCTCTCCCGCTAAGAGCCACACATCTGAAGCTCCAGTAGCGTCAATCATTTATGAGGACAGGGACTCATCCAAGATGCATGGAAGAGCAAATCCTGAACGCTTTACATTATTTCTGAGGACATGGAGGGTTTAGCTTCATGCTGGAGTTTTAATACTTAATGTTAGAGATTTGTTCAAATCACGATGAGCATTAGAGTAGTGATGTAACACCTGAACCGAGAGATCCACGATTCTTTCCCCCTGTGGTGCAAATCCAGCTTGTAATGTAGTTTATGTGTGTATGTGGTGTTATTAATCTGCTTTAAACATCACACCATGTGTAAGTTCATAAGTCGACAGCATTGCTGAGTATTTTCTGCTTAAAACTGCAGTGAACCAAAGACAGTCTCAAAAACACGGTTTGAAATCGCTGGTGTTTCTGACGTCACACACTACCTTGACCAATCAGATCAACGTGTGATCGTCCACCAGTGGATCTCTGAGTGAGTGAGTGAGTGAGTGGAGGCGGGGCTCATTTGCATATTCATAGAACCGTGCATTCTAAATGAGGCAAGGGTGTCGAGTTACATTCAAGATATTTTAAGGCATGAAGAATATTTAGTTATTTTGGTGATCAGAGATCAGTTTAAAGGGATAAAGTGATTGACTACAGGGCGACTGTAACTGGTTCTCGAGACTCGTGACACACTCTAGGGTTCTTGAATCAGTTTTAAAGAACACTTTATGCCAAAAAGGCTCTACACATTCTTACAAATTTCCCCCCAAAAAACTCTCAGTGATCAGTGTTTTCATAAGACCCATCATTTCCACTATAAAGAACCTTTGGTGTTTTGAAAGGTTCCATGGATGTTAAAGGATCTTCATGGAAACATCAACGGCAATACAGAACCTAAAAGTAGAAAATGGTTATTATATGTAATCGCTGCGAAAACCACCTTTTGGAACCTTAATATATGCGTGTGTGTGTGTGAGAGTGTGTGTGTGTGTGTGTGTGAGTGTGAGTTAGAGTGAGAGTGTGTATGTGTGTGTGTGTGTGTGCGAGTGTGTGTGTGTGTGTGTGTGAGAGTGTGTGTGTGTGTGTGTATGTGTGTGCGCGCGTGTATGTGTGTGTGTGTGTGAGAGAGAGTGTGTGTGTGTGTGTGTTAGTGTGAGTGAGTGTGTGTGTGCGCGCGCATGTGTGTGTGTGTGAGAGAGTGAGTGTGTGTGTGAGTGTGCGTGTGTGAGTTAGAGTGAGAGTGTGTATGTGTGTGTGTGTGTGTGTGTGCGAGTGTGTGTGTGTGTGAGAGTGAGTGAGAGTGTGTGTGTTAGTGTGAATGAGTGTGTGTGTGTGTATGTGTGTGCGCGCGTGTATGTGTGTGTGTGTGTGTGTGTGAGAGAGAGTGTGTGTGTGTGTGTGTGTTAGTGTGAGTGAGTGTGTGTGTGCGCGCGCATGTGTGTGTGTGTGTGTGAGAGAGTGAGTGTGTGTGTGTGTGTGTGTGTGAGAGTGTGTGTGTGTGTATGAGAGTGAGAGAATGTGTGTGTGTGTGTGTGTGTGTGTGTGAGAGAGAGTGAGAGAGAGAGTGTGTGTGTGTGTGTGTGTGTGTGTGTGTGTGTGTGTGTGTGTGAGTGAGAGTTTGCGTGTGTGTGTGAGTGAGTGAGTGAGTGCGTGAGTGAGTGTGTGTGCTTCTGTGTGTGTGTGTGTGTGTGTGTGTGAGAGAGAGTTTTCCCACATTATAGTAATGTTCTCATGATTATGAGGTCAGATGTAAGTAAGCGCTGGTTCATATTGTCATTCTCAGGCTTGGTGACCCAGTTACATGAAATTACAGTCGCCTGGTCTTTAAACACACACAGATTTAATGCCACAGCAGCACATTAATAAAACATAATAATATTA